>SMGT01008788.1:1167373-1202044 GCA_004794575.1 Lanistes nyassanus
CTGTAAGTTATATAAAAGTGCCATGTCATTTTCTAGAACCCAGATTTAATTCACAAAGACTCAGGCAAACATGATTCACACTATTTTAGATAGAACACATTTTGAAATGTCTTTAAAAAAGAATTTCATTAGTTGTCAATTGCTATCTAAATTTGTGCACAAGACTAATGGGGTACGTAAACACATATGAAAATGGCAGAGTGTAGACAAAGGAAAACCAATCAATGGAAAAAAACTGCTCACCTGGGAAGAAAAATTGCTGGTTAGGAACGCTTTTCCTAACAAATTTTTGGTTTAAAGAAATGAATTTCTAAAGTTATCTATAATCAGCTTCTTCCCTTTAACTGCAGTCATTTCAAACAAAGTCATCATAAGCGCATGAGATGCCTGTATATCTCTCAACATGAGTAACCAGTCTTTTTTTTTTTTTAATCCAGTGTTCATGTCAACACCTGCCCGAGTGCTAACTTTTGTAACAGCAGCAATACCAATGTACATTCTAATTTCATTATAGCTCACATTTAAACAAAATTCAAATGATTCAAAAGCCAAATGTACCATAATATTCAAAGGATGCAAACCTCCAAAATCATGTCGCCACGTTGTAGTTTCGCAAGTGCTGGGGAATCTGGTGGAATCTCATGCACAAATATACCCACAGCATTGCCACCCACTATAGCAAAGCCAGGTCCATTCGTTCCTTTTGGTCGCTTCAAGTGCACAACATGGGGGCGTTCATAGGTCCCATCTGCAGAACTGTCATCAAACAGAAGTCACATGATGAACTGGAAGGGTTGTAGGGAGGGGGAAAGAGTGTTTAAAGCTTGCCGTTCCAATCCTACGTTTCTTTAAATTTGTACACAAATTTATGAGAAAAATACGCTGCACATTTTATACAAATTATGTTCTGAAACTTTGGTAAATAGTCCGACAATTCTGAATTAAATAGCTTAATAACCAAATACACCTTGGTGCCACTCACAATGAAACAGTGTGAAATATTTAAAGAGATATAAACTGCAGCATACTAAACAGGACAGAAAAGGGATTACAGCAGCACCTGTTGGACTTGCTCAGCTGAGGCGTGTGGTGCTTAGGTGTGGGGTGATCACTATCCCCTGAACTCAGCTTCCTGGAGTGTGCAGGAGAAGCAGCCAAAGAGGAAACAACAGATGCTGAGCTGGACACTTCAGTACCATCCATATATTCTGCAAGCAGCCAAAGCAGCTCTCTGTAGTACCCTGCAACTGCCACCACCCCAATACCCCTCCCCCTCCCTATCACAAATATGGTGACATATAAGACCAGAGGCTGGTGGAAAGGTTCTCTGACACATACTCCTCCAAGTGAAAACATGCTGCAATTTTTTTAAAAATTACTAAATCATAGCTATGAATAAACTTCTCATCTTCACTAGCCTTTAGTGAATAACTCATCATATGGTTGTTAAGATAATGTTATTATGAGATGTCTGCTGTGGTAAATATGCTTGAATTGGTATGTTCCTCTGCTCAAGCAACAAATAACTGTGAGATTTGTGAGAGTCATGACAAAAGTTACAGGAAGGGTCATGGTTTCTTAGCTGCCAATCCCCAATATGATTTTCCCCAAAGCCATGTAGTAGGCGAAAAAAAAACCCCTGCAGGTTATGTGAGCATGCTTTTTGATAGTACAGATGGATTCCTGCAAGCGAGTTAGCTCTGTCCCCAGTTTTAGGCCCTCAGAAAAACACCAAAGAAGACTGCTGCGGCTAGCCCTATCATGGTTTGCCTGAGGACCTATCTGAAGCACATTTTTCAACCTGTTTAATTTATTTAGGGCAGCAAAAAACACTTGCTAATTTATTCTGTGGACAGCAGTATGCTCATAACATACACTGTTTTAACATCAACGGTTTTGCTAAAGTAACTGCTAAAGTGATTCAAAGTCAAAGAAACCACATGACATGTTCCTGACAATCGATCAAGCATGAAAGACTGTCAGATGGACATTGCTCTTGTAAAGCTAAGTAAATATTATATAAAATGTTGAAAACATTTTAAGAGTAGCAGTCTTTGAAGATCTGCGGAGTTTTTGCTTTGATGATATCATGATTAAACAGGCAACAGCCCCATTCTGATTCCCAGAATTTGGGTCCACGGTTTAACAAAAGAACAATTGGAACACAGTAGTTCTGCTTGGCCACAGAAATAAGACCTGACCAAATACATCCATCTATACAGCAGATTATTTGAACTTGTTGCAGGGTTTATAAGGTCTGTCAATGTTTTCCAAAAGTTGTAAAATAAAAATGAGTGACCCTTTTCAATTTCTTATGGTTTCACGTAGTCTTGTAAAAGTTTGCAATGTAGTATCACTTGGGTGGAAACCGATATTATCAGACAGGCTTGGTCCCTACAGCAGAGACGTTTAACAGGCCTAGTGAGAAAGGCCAATGCCGGAAACTGGCGGATAGTCAGTCTTATCCCCATGACCACTAATAGCAATACTACTGCTGCTGCTACAGTAAAACCTCAAGTATACGACTTTGAGAAAACAACCAAAATCAGTTTTATAATGAAGGGGTTTTATAGGGGAGGAGGAGTTGTACTGAACCATTAATACAACATTTAGAGGCACATGTACCATGACAGATGGGATGAAAAATAAACACATCTGCATGTATTTTATCATGGCAGCCAACTGAAAAGTGTTCTGAAATTGCTTTTTTATTTACTACTAAACTGCATGTTAAAATAGGTTGGTTTTTTTTTTTTGCATCTCAATTACTGAACATGTAGTTTTATCACACATCAGACTTACTTTATTTCATCATTTCTAGTTTCATCCTACCACACATCATTAATAAAAATTTCTTTCTGGTGTTGTCAATAAAAGAACTTGAAATTTTATAATATTAAAAAAGTAATCAAGTTGTGAACTTCATTTCACCGATGTCTCTGCTGCCCATCTACTCTAAACCCTAACTTAACATCACATTAAGCTCTCGCAATCACAACAGAGAAGGGATACCTGATTCCCAAAGGCCATGAGGTGTTATTTCACGTGTAGGCTGCATGAACTGCTTGAATCGGGTATGGCTTCTCTGTTCCAATCATATGTACGATAGTCTTTTGTGATCGTTAACTGCCACAAGGCTAGTTTTAAGAAAGTGTGAACGAGACTTCTTGAGGTGTAACTACTGTGTCTGCCTGACCTTCTGAAATACGATACAAGACTTTCAGAAATGAATTATGAGAAAGTTCACGATGTACATTATTTGATGTGCCGAGAAAAGTCTAAAAGATGCAAAAGTCGTATGCTGTGCAAAATCAGTACTTCCGTCAGTCTGTTTGGGTCTGTCTTTGCTCTGCCTTCAGGTGTGAACGAGACATAACTGTGCAATATTTATTGCCGACTTCCCTTTGTACCTTCTTTGTTAGGAGCACTTTCAATGTCTTTTCTAGATTGAAAACAGTTTTTGCGCTTCTCATGGAAATCTGGTGTCGACATTTTGCATTTCTCAGTGAATTTATGCATTAAAACTTAAGTGTACTGTGTAAGACAGCTGTTACATGGACTGCGTACTATAAACTGGAGAACCTTTAAGAAGCATAGTGAACCTTGTGAAAATAGCTAAACAAAGTGAGTGGGATTCACAGTGGTCTCTACACCACATCAGACCTAGGCACTAGCTTACCAAAACTAGGGTCCACTTGATGTTCTATGCAGACAAGGCAATATTTTCAAGTTCAAGGCTAATCGTTTTTATTATTCATGATGTCAGGAAATTTGAAAGTTAATACAATTAAGAACTGAGAGAAAATGAATAACTTTGAATTCAACATACATGTACACAAGGGAGTGATTCTGCCAATCCAAGATGCATCTTTATCAGGGATGCACGAACTACATGACGACAGAGACTTTTAGAAAGACAGACACTTACTTTCTGGATTGTACTGGACTTTCATAGTCAGATTGTCTCCACACTGACGCAGAACAGTCACAGCATGTTCATGAGTAGCATTACGCATATTGATACCACAAACCTGTAATACAAGAATACAACAAAATAGTCCAGGGCAAAGTAACTGAAGAGTAAATCTTTAAACTATTTTTAACCGCCTTCATCACACACACACACAAAAAAAGGTCAGTGTGATATCCAGCTTAAATCTATAAGATCTGCATAAGATAAAAGTCAGTCTGGAATCGACCATAAATCTCTAAAATCTTCATGAGATTAAGGAGTCATATAAACCCGACAGTAATAAAAGTGTGTTTAATAAATGGGCATGTTCTTTCTGCACATTAAAAATCTACGCATAGATAAATATATCATAAATGTACTAATATGAAGATGCCTTATATACCATGTCTTTAGCTACCTACCCTTGACAAGGCCTGATAATGCACCAACTCTTGTATTTTTCACAAATGATTCCTTTTATTATTTCTACCCAAGTAAACGTTTCTTGGCAGTATACTTTATTACTATCCTAAATAACTGGGGTGTTATGTTTAAAGAAATGAGCTGACAGTGGATAACTGTAAGCTACCACAGCAAAAATTAAAAGAACAATTATCGCAAGTCTTTCTGCTAACCTCCAGCAACTGGTCTCCTATGACAAGGCCTGCTTGTGATGCCAAGCTGTTTTCATTTACTACTGACACAAAGATTCCACCAGCTGGACCACCTTGAATCTGAAACCCCACTGGTTCTGAGCTTTTCTCAAAGGTGATTGTTCTGGTCTCATGATGCTGAGGGCTGCAAAATGCAAAGTCAAAATGTAGGATGCTGAAAATGCACGATCATAGCATAGCTATGAAAAAAAAAAACCCAGCTCTGTAAGGGTCTACCAGAGTTCACCCTGAAACCAAGTTTAAGACTGCAGCAGATTAATAAAATTTACAGCCATCATAAGCTTGTCAGAAAAATATACCATTTTATTTTTTCCACAATAGTATGCACAAATTTCACAGCATGCAGTCTTTATGGTAACTCTATTTCTGTATCTCAAGTCCACAGCCAGGGTGAGTTCACAACACATATTAACTAGGCATATCCATGGTAACTCCTAATATATAACCATGACGACATGGTTCTGACTTCTTTAGTCACAGTTAGTGATGGGTTTGATGTTTTAACAGGTCTGCTGAGATTTTAGGAATTATAATCATGAGATTAGCTAAATCCACTTACCTGAGTCTCTGCACTCTGCCACGTCAATATTTTATTTAAAATATTTTACATGATTTAAAAAAAATTCGTTGAAAAAATATGCAGCAGTTTCTAACAATACATGGAATAACACTACAAAGATGCTACTAGATGAATTTTTAAGCTTTATATAAAATCCTTTTCAAAACATCAAGAAAAAATCAAGGAATCAGATATGCTTGCAAATATTTCCAGATTGGACCTTCATTTCTTAGTGACTACTTACTAAAGATTTTTCTTCTTTCTTTTATGAGACCAGTTGCTTAAATTTTTAAACACTGGTCTTCATTTGAAACGTTCACATCTTCCCTCTAAATGATAATTCTGACAAGCCTCATGTACCGTCATGTATGCCATTTTGGTCACCCGAGGGTACATGTGAAACCCATATGTTTCTCTAAACAAACCTCATAGTCAAAGGGAAACCACCCTCATAAACAGGAATGCCTCAGATACAAGTTAACCCCAGTTTCCTCCCGTTAAGAAGTGTATTGGCAGAACTGGGAATTCCCAAAAGTGGTCATGTAAATGTAAGCCTGTGACCTGCAATTTGCACATTGCGGTCGCTTAAATGTGTGCGACTGGCACTCATTAAGTCCATCTGGAGAATTTTTAGAAGGGTAACTGAGTCCATCATGATATACATTTCGAAGTGAGTGCAAAGATTTAAACAATGTCTGGGAGCCCAATGTGGCACTGTTGCTGTGCATATCCTATACACACTATGCCCTCACCTGTACATGTAATCTTCCCTGCTAGAAGACTGTGAAACCCTCCTGCTCTGACTTGACGAATTTGGGTCAAAGCGAAAACCTGCTGGAACCGGACTGGACACTACACAGAAAACAATGAGCATGCTGGTGGACTTCCGGAAAACTTTACATCAGGGAACACAAGGAGCATGTTTGCATACTTTTGTAAGACTTTACATTATTGAACTCAAACAGATCATACTGAGATGTATTTTCAGTCTGTAGGCTATTTACCACCATCATGCTGAAAGAAAAGTCCTTTTGGAAAAAGTCTTGAGACAAAACTGTAGCGCAGAAAGGGAAGAATGCCCTGAATTTTTAATTGCTGACTCTCTCTGCAGTTACTTCATTTTAATTAAAGGTGGATGAGGTTGTATTTCAGTGAGTGCAAATGGGCACCTTCATGCATGATGATGCAAGCGGCATTTCTGATGAAATGTGAGTGCACTCTGGTAATGAAACAAGCATAAATCTGTATCTTTACATGATCTTGAAGCACTAAATGCTAGAACTAGTGGGTGTACGAGACAAATACTATGACGGCCTGTTTCAACTATTAGACATTGTAATGTGATTATCAACTGATTTATATCACTGATTGTAAGGGGAGACTAAGGATGGACAAACTCAAAAATCCAAGTTACTGGCATCGTTTAGGTAAGGAAAGTCTTATTCTTATTAAGTTTTTATTTTTAATGTTTGTGTTAGTTTTGGATATTTCTGCCTTTTTTTGAAACTTTTTTTTCAAACTCACCGAACATCACATGACTTCAAGTGAAGGCCTGCGGCCATTTTGTACACCTGTTTCAAGTTAACAGTAATTTTACTGCATCAGACATACTTTGAATTTTACTTGTGTATCTAAAGGATCACTATAAAATTATTTTATGTAAACATATATTTCTCTTCTTCAATGGGCTCAAGAAAGGAAAATGTTGAAAACTCACGTAGTTTTAGCACATGTCTAGTAACACAGTAATTTTGCCACAGGTACAAACGTGAGAATGTTTCTACTGCTAAATGGATAGAATAGGCAGCAGTGGAAATTCAATCCTACTGCCCAACAATATGAGCAGCCAAAATTTACATCCTACTTTCGCTGTTGGTTGGTGCTGCAAACTAGGTGCATATTTGGACGGTGTTGCGTAGACAAGTTAACGTGCTGTCATACGTGGGACTGCTGTTGCAACATGGGCTTAAGTTCCACCCAGTCACATCATACCGACACCGGGCCAACAAGTCCTAGTGCTGTTCCCTATAGTGCCAGGTGTCTGGCATCTAGATTGGCAATCTTGAAGTCTTAGGTATGACTCAGCCAGGGCGCGAACCACTGACTTCCTGCCTCAGAAGTGGATGCCTTAACCACTAGACCATCAAGAAACAGCTGAAGGTTGATGCACTGAAATTATCATTATAAATAATTTTTTTATCATATCAAATTTACAACTTTTCTTGTGATTACAGTTGCTGGGAGACATCCGAAAGTGAGAAGAGCGTTCAGACAAAATAGCGACTCGTCTGTGAAGAGGACACGGGTCCTGTGGTTAGTGGCCCACTCCAGCCTGGCTTGCCTGTGGTTTCGCGTTAAAGGTGCAGGCTGGACAGGCACCCTCGAACGTAGGCCAGCTTTGTAAAGTCTTCTTCTCACCATCTGGTTCGAAATTCGAGTTCCAGTCGCCTCCTGCAGGTCTGTCTGGACCTGTGTTGCACTGATGAAGGGGTGGCACCGTGCCTGCAGTGCTAGATAGCGGTCGTTTGGGGGTGTTGTGATGCGCCACCTACCCCCACCATGTCTTCGGGCGACAATGCCAGTCGTTTGATGGCAGTTCCACTTCCTCTATACCACACTCTGAGAAACTTGCAGAGCAGCTGCCACCTGGCACTGAGAAATCCCTCCCTGCAGCATCCCCAGCCCCCTGGCCATCTCCACTTCAGTCAAACACCTTCTGTGCACGTGGCCAGCCACTGTAGAGCGCCTCAACTCACAATGATCACTTGTTTGCTTACCATTGCTAAAAAAAGGAATTTCAGGTGAGCTGTGTTCAAGTGAACTTCTGGGAGTCATGGTACTCATATGCTTTTTGCATGAATGATTACGCCGTGATGACCTGATTTTTTACGGGTAACCAGCAGATATGTGGGCTGATAATGAGGAAAAGTTTATCTATGACATTTGATCCGCCTTGTGCATGGAGCATTTGAAAGTATGACCCCCTAGCAAATGTTGAGGCGTATGGTTGTTTGCTCTATAAATGAACCCAACAGACTGTAAGGTTGCAGCCTTACCTATCTCCACAGAACCTGATTTTGATGGAATGTGGATGCGTTCCAAAAGTTTGTCATGCTTGTGGAATGCCATATGTCGATGTTCCACTTCTGACATTGGTCGTGAATGAGTGCTGTGAGCAGCACTGCGAGGATAACGCAGAGGAATCTCTTCACTTGGTGTTGGTGTGATTCGGTCAAGAACAGAGAAGCTCTATACAAGGATCAAAAAGAAACATCTTAAATACAACAATGCAATCTTAACCACAATTAAAACCATGATTTTTGTCTTGGTTTTTAACCCTGCACAATTCTAGTCTATTCATAACCTTTTCCATTCTTAAATGAAAACTTTCAACATGGGTTTTGACTTGAAACATACTGCCTCAAAATTATTCTCTGAACACACATTTTGTAATAGGTTTTCACACTTCTCACTGGCATACAGAACATCCTAATCACAAGATCCCCTTGCAACAGTGAAGACCAGTTTATTTAAATGTAGATATTAAAAATCACAATAAGCCTACATAAAAACTATTTTTTTCCTCAAAAACTACATTATTCTTTTATAGACATAATTGCCACTATAGATCATCTCTGGCCAAGGCTGTGGAGGATGTAGTCCCAGCAAACAACAACAAAATGCTAACCTGATGGGAAGTGCTGGGAGAGATGCAGCGATCAGATGGTGGATATGATGGGTGTGCGGGATGATAAAAGGCTCTTTCTACCTCCAGCTCAAAGCTGATGCCAGGAAAGGTGCCAGGCGGTGTGCTATATCTTGAGATCGTATGTCGATTATTGTGTTGATTATTTGATGGGCTGCAACATGTTTACATTTGCTGGTGAAAAAACATCATCACTATAGTTACTGAACTTGATCTAATAAGTTACACTGCAATGGTACAGTAGTAGAAGTGTTTCCCACAAACTTATTTAGGCATGCACACTGTATTTGCTCCTGAATACTTTTCCAAATTCTCAAAACTCATCCAAAGAAAATCATCTGCTTCATGTTGCCAAGCATGTCAGCAAAAAAAGATATTAAAGTATTAAAGGACTTTTGAAAGGCCCAACAAAATTTCAAAGAGATCTTACTCGCATTAGTGAGATTTCCGTTCAACTGACAAAAAACAGGAAGCGACTGACATACCTCAGAACCTGATGGTACTGAGATGACTGGTATGATCGACCAGACGTTCCTGAAATCACTGATGATCCTGCTGGCGAGGGCAGCCTGGCTTCATGGGAGTCTACAGGAAGATCTCCGTGCCTGGCGTTATATGGAACGTCAAGGGATGTTGGTCGAGCAGCAACAGCACACTCAGATGACACTAGATGAACCGGGTAGGAATGGGGTGGCCCTAGATGATGATGCGCAGGTAAGCAATGTGAAGGAGAGGGCCAGTGCTTGTCTGCGTGACGAGTCTGTTGTGGAGCAGAAGTGGGTCTCTGCTGCCTCATGCCTGCTTTTGGAGCAACATGCTGGGCTGCTAAGTCAGCACGTGGATCAGGACAGCCGTACTTTGAAGCAGACTGGACAGGCAATGGCTGTGGGTGTGCCATGGCATTAGCAGCAGGCTGCACATGGGGAGGGGGGTGTCGATGGAAGGGGTGGGAATGAGGATATGGGTGTACAGGGTGAGGACTGGGTTGTAAGTTCTTGGGATAATATGAGCTGCCATGATGTGCAGCTGCCGAGTGCACAGGTTTGGGAGGCAATGCGGAACGACCGCCACCTGCACAACTGGCTGTAGGCATGGTCTTCTCCACACCCATGGAGAAGTGGGGTGCACATTTTGGAGAGGAGAACTGAGCCTGTGGAGTAGGTCCACTGCCAGTGAACTTGATATTTGATTCCACTTTCTGCTGTGGACGATGCATGCCGGTATGGCCTGTTAGAAACCCACCACTGCCCCCTCCTTCACGTGGCTTGGGAGGTTCAAACAGAAAAGGGTCTTTGATTGAGGGGCGCTCCTTTGCAGGTGTTATAGAGACTGTACAGGGAGCGGCACAGTTGATGGCAGGACCACTGCGAGACTTGGGCCATGTGCCACTGTTGCTATTTTCCTCATACTCACGTTTTCGAGATCTGCCCCATGGTTCAGGACTGGTCTTACTGAAGACTAAAGGAAAATCCAGGACCTCTTCAGCCCCTATCTGCACTGTCTGGGTGACACTGGATACAAGCCTCACCCCTGCTTCTCCCCGCTTCTCCTCCAGGTCTCGTTTCTTATAGCCCCTCTCCTTCTCTTGCTGATCTTTATCCTTTGCTTGTCCTTTGGCCTGAACTTTGTCCTCAGCATGCTGACGATTTCGCTCACAAGTATGATCACGGTCCTGGCTTTTATGGCGGGAACGAAAAATCTTTTCTACAGTCTCCTTGGCTTTGTCAAGAACAGGCATACTATGTCGAACCTGAAACCCACACTGCATAGCATGCATCTCTAAGAAGATGCAAGACATACCTATTAACTCAGTCACCATGTAGGTTTTAGACTATTAGACTATTACTACCACTGCGTACGGATGGGGACACAGATTTTGGCATGACTGAAACAAATGCTGCTTGCAAACTACCATAATGAACTGACAAAAAGTTAAAGAAATTTACCATGAGATGGTACATGCACATGTATTTTTGCAAGCAAAGAGAGTTACATGAGTTAGAACAACTAGATTTTTCAAAAAGTCAAACTACCCTTTCTCACTTGTAGACATCCATGAAAAGGATTCATGGAGGAGGAAGACAGGACAAAAATCTTAACAGTTCCTGTTCTTGTTGTATGGTGTTTTCAGATCAGTCAGCAACTAATGCTACAGCAAGACAAGCACCCCAACAAAAAGATATCATGTACACGAATACAGAAAAAATGCATATTCTGTAGATAAAATCTGTGATAAACTGAAGAGCCTAGCCATAGACTTAGAAAAAGTCAATGAAGAAAAAGCTGAGACAGAACTTAAATCTGCAGAACTAGTCTTTCGTACCCTCCACCAACTTTGTCAAAGAACAATGGTGCCTATATTACAGAACACTTGCTTCAACTGTGACTATTGCCCTGTGCCAGTGTACTTCCAGGCCAATGTGCAAGCATGGTACTGCGGCACTGTGTTTAATACAGAAAGTTTGCAAACAGCAGCTCAGATACCTTGTCATGATTGTGGTTGCGCAGTGCCTTGGGAGGACTGGGTCCTGGAGAATCGAGGCTGTCAGTCTGAGAACCCGAGCTGCGAAGATTTTTGCTGCTACCACCTGCACTACGTGCGCTGTCTGATGTGCTATCCCACATTGCAGCTGCTGTCGGAGTTTCTGACTTGGACATAGCTGTGGACTGTACAATGACAAAACAGTTTGAAACAGATCAGCAGATTACATACACAACCAATTTTATCATGCAAAATGGATATCCAAGAAGCCCTACATTCTTTTACTGCTGGTGACCATCCATTATACTCATAATACTGAATAATGTTTTTGGTACAAACAACTAGAGCCAGGTAAGAGCACACGTCAAAACCACCGTAAAGTAATTTGAATTTAAAGTACTTTTTATATACTGTTTCACCAGCTCTTTGAGTGTTTTCCATCGACCCATCTCCTCACAATCACAATTTTCCAATGACTAAAATATTTCTTCTGTGGAGAAAGCAAATCATTTAGTATTAGTTATAACAAAAATAAAACTATACTAAAGAAGTTGATGATGAAGCAGTTTCAAGTGCAGGCCTTCAAACCCAAAGACACTGGTACGATGCCTATGTACTGCACCACACTTCCCCCAGTTAACCCAACTGCGAATGGGTACCTGACCTATAGGTTAGGGAAGGTAAGGCAGCAAGAGAGAGAGAGGTAGAGATGGGCACCACCCCCCTCACAATTCTGGCCCACACAAAAATAGTTGTCTCATATACCCTATTCTCCTATAACATTAAGGTCACTGGGCATTCTGTAAAATTGAATTCTTGAATTCTTGCAAAATGCAAACTAATAAATAAACATCCCTTTTCAACAAGTAATGCAAATGCACATGCAGTACATGCCATTTTCCTAGCAAAATAAAGACTTCTAAAGAGCACATAAATGTAGAAAAAAGCATATTTTCGAGATGAATGATGAACATCACTGACCTGTGTTGGAGTCAGGTGGTCTGCAAGTGGCAGGACGGAAGCAGTGGTAGGTGTTGGTGAAGAGCCAGCAGAGGAGACTGGGGATGCCTGACGCCACACATCTAGTGCCACAGGCTGTGATGCTTTGGCTAGCAGTTTCATAGCTTCCTCAGCTGTCAGGCCCTCTGTTGGTTGACGGTTGATCTACAGAGTGACATGGCACAAAGCAGCATTACCTGACATTATAAGACAGTTCTCAAAATGCATAAAGACACACTGACTACACCTGTTTAGGAATACATGAAAAAATATGCAGACATTTCCAAAATGCTTAGTCAGAATACATATTCCGTGAATACAAGCACCTGAAGGGCCTGCAATAACCATTCTTATGGGTTGGGTTTTGGAAGCTGTCATAAAAGTAACTTTACAAGATAGACCTTGGCCTAACTTACGCTGACAAGCCTATCCCCAATGCCGGGCAGCATGCCATCCTTAGCCACAAAGCCTGCTGAAAGCAGTGTTGAGATAAACAGTGCCTGTTCAATCTGTATGCTGGATTCTGAAATCACAGCAGTTCACAGTTCTTAAAAAAAATTCTTATAGTTCCTCCTCCCATCATCCCCCATCTTTTTTTTTTTAAAGCAACTTAGAAATCCAGAAATGTTAAGTAAACTTCAATGATCTATACAAGGATACGAAGACACAGCAACTAGCACTTTCATAATCATCACCTTAAAACTTTAACCAAAAACCAATAACTAGCCTAAATACAGATGTATTCCCCCCCCCCCACCCCCCAAAAAAACAAAAAGTACATATCCAGCTCCAAGAGCTTAAATACACTGTAATGTTTATCTCTTTTACAGCATGCAAACTCCGAACCTTTCTGGCTAGAAATAAGAATCTGAAGAGGCTGCCAAACACGAGCGGATACAGATTTTCGTCTCCTCACAACCTGTGACAACAAAACAAAGATGAGATTATGCAAATCCTCCACAATCACTATACATGTGTATCAGTCCATAATGTCAAGTTCATAATCTATTCCGATTTCCGTAACTGCATAAACGCATTTATCACAGAGTCTGCATTACAATGGGCAGCAAATGCAAACAAAACAGGCTGAAGCACGGTTAGTAAGTAAACACCGGCACTGACCGGATTCATGACAAATTATGACATCTGACCAGTAAGAGTTTCAAAAACAACATATTTAATTTTTTGTTCTTGGTATTTTATTTACCACTGAATTATATTAGTAAATAGTTTTGTCACATTTTATTTACTGTAATAGTTCTGTCACATCAGAGCTAGTTTATTTTATCATATCTAGTTTCATCCCACCACAGATAATTAAAACTCTTTCTTTTTGGTGTTGCCAGGTTAAGAAAGAGAAAAATTTAAACTGAAATTAAAACATAAAAAAGGAAAAGAAATGATGGTGTCATCAGCCTTTCACTGATGACTGTTGTCTAAACCCACACACTCTAATCTGCCTTCTACTTTAAAACCTCTCATGTGCATTAAGGATGTTAAGAACTGTAGCCCTCACATAGAGATGGCAAACACATTATCCAACCATCCACTGCTTCCGGACTTACACCAGCTCTCTTGCTGCTCAAGACAGGTGGATGTTTCTTCTGCTGAGCCATTTCTCCAGCCACCCATTTGAAGCACTGAACCTGCTGTACCCTAAACCAACTGCTGAACACTGCCTCTTTTTTTTTTCGTTTAGTCTTCCTGTCACTGAAATATTTCTTCTTCTTCCATCTACAAACCAGCTGAAACACCTTTATTGACAGCTGAGTACACTGGTTTGGTTTTTTTGTTTGAGCATCTTTCAAACTGCACTTTCTCCATTTTAACATCTTTGGAGAATCTCTGCTCAGTCCTTGGTTATTAACTGCATATGTGTCTTCTAACACCCAGCAACCTTGCAATATCTTGGTAAAAAGAAGTCTCCTAATGTGTTTCCACTCAACTAGGGTAATTCATATGCTGTTCAAAACCAATCACTTCCAGAACTCAACAGATACTTTAGGGTTAAGTCATAAATATAGTAAACAATCTCTATCAAAAAAGTCTGGGTCATATTTTTTTCCATATGGGAATAAAGCTGAATTGAACTGAATGCAGACATAAAGATTGATCGCTTAAAAAGGAAGGTCCTATTTTGGAGTTTTAATGAACTGGGATATTGAGCTCCAAGAACATCATATCAGATTGTAAAAGACACCAAGAACCTGTTTAAATACAATTACTGATCACAGGTGTTGGAACATCAGCATTAAAAGCACGATGCTTATTAGTTTTTGTTTTTCTGGCTTGAAGCATCTAAAGAACTGCAGAATGCACACCTAATCAAATCCCATCCATACAAGCTCCCAAATATCCTCCACAAATGCTTCTATTTCTGTTTCTGGTTCACTCTTCTGAATGTGTACTTTTCCAGACAGCCAAATTCCTCTTTTTAATTTGGAATGTATAGTTTCTTCACTGCATAGTCTTGCCACCGACTTTGTCAGTCATCATGCAGCAGTGAGATCTGTCATCTGTAAGACCAGATCACTGCATTCATGGTAAGGATATTCAGAGATCTGTGAAGCAGCCATATGACTCAGCTCTGGCTATTTCCAGCTGCTTCTTCCACAGGACAAAATATCTGCTGCTGAAAACCAAGTTGAATTATGCTACATGTTATTAGCCAGCAGATCCCAGATTTACTCACCAAAGTAAGAGCCTTGGCATGTTTGCGCAGCTCCTGCACTGCACGGCGGTGTTCAATGTTGGTGGTATCAAGGTTATTGATTTTAAGAAGCATGTCGTTCACCCTGCAACCATTCATGACCTTACTGCCAGTTCTGGGGAATATGGCATCAGACATAAGGGCAAGTTCAGCCCTTGATATAACAAAGCTATCTATCAGACCTGATTATTTCTAGACAACAGAAAATTACTGCTACAGATCTGACTGGGTCCCTTAATATTCATGTGCTATGGGTGCACTGAAAAAGTGCATCAGAAAAGCATTTATGAGTTCAATCCATGGCCTCGGTAGCTGAGGACTAAGTCCAGCTCTCTCAGTAAAACACCACCTGCACATCCAAGGATTACAATCCAAAGAGACTCAGAGTGGCTAAAGTTGCACAATCTCTGTCTTTTGCCATTGTTTTGACTTTGTAGGGAGGGCCTACAGATTAAATCATAAGTTATGACCTGCTGTAGCTATTTTCAGATAAATAGTTAACTGCCCCTACTACTTTAAATCTTCCATACCCACATCCCTCAAGGGGTGGCCATAGCATAGTGGTAATGTACGCTTATCATCCATACAGAGAGTTGTAAGTTTGCACCCCATGTCTGGCATGCACACACGTGCACAAACATGCACACATTCTCTGCATGTGGCCCCTGTTTAAACAGCCAGTAATTAGGGGGCTTCCTCCAGGTGCTCTGGTTTCCAGCCCATGTGGAAAATGCAACAAATTCCACCACTGAAACCAAGGCTGCAGAAGGGTTCCCATGGGCACCAGAAACAGAAGTAGTGCCACATTACTGAGCCATACGAGGACCAGAAAGGGACAGGAGTGAGCGAACTCAACTGTCAGCAGTCCGAGAGGATGGAGGGCAGGGGTGGAAAGGCAAAAGCTCTCAGCCCCATCCAGGACAGAGAAAACACGTGCATCGCCAGGCCTCAAGTCTGGAAACAGGGAGACAAGACTGGAAGTTGCCTGCAGAAACTAGTAGCAAAACAGATCTGCAAGAGGCCTGAACAAGGAAAGTCACAAAGCCAACACCTAAGCTAAAATTTAGCACTCTGGGTCATGGTACAGTATTGTGACAAGAAATCTGTGTTCGCCTTTGCCACTGACAATCGCTCGTTACTGGCCAGATTCAAAACAAAACCATTTGAGGATCACACGTTTGGGAAAAGGCTTCTGTGAACTGTTTCTGAATAAATCAGTGGCAGAAAAATAGTTATGCAAAATTTAAAATATCAGCAAGAAAGTTCTAATGTCAGAGACAGAAAGTGATTTCATAGCCCTACCAATTTATCTGGGGCAATTCCAAGCTCTGGCAGAAAAGGCACTTTTGAAAGTGAACTACAGGATCTACAATAGAGGATGGAAAACATGGGCAGATATCTCCTTGTGCACTGGAGAACATCAAATCAGAAGCACTGCAGAACACCAACCACTTTGCTATCATTGCCCTTTTTTTAGGGGGTGACTTTTTCACACACAAAAAAAACCCAGGAATATTCCATCTCAGACTGAATTTCTGAATTTAAAAAAATGGGTTTCTGCCTCTAGATGGGAAACCACCCATGTGCATATAATACTGCCTCATGTTTAAGTACATGTTTGAGGATATTTTAATGCAATATATTACATCTGCGGGCTAACGGGTCATAAGTCCTTGCACAACTGACCTGAGCTTGCCTTCAGCATTGCCCCCCTTAGTAACATGGCTGATGAAGAGAGTGCTGTCATTGGGGAACTGAGGATGATCTTTGCCTCCAACTAGTTCAAATCCAAAGTCATGTCCATCCACTGCATCCTGCACAGCATGAACACCATAATGACTGCTGTTAGCCCCTGTCAGCATTCATGCGACTGTTTTTATGGAACAAACAGCACCAACTTTCTTCCCGGTCAGTTCTCACTTTTCATTTACTTTTCAGCTTTCAGCTGCAGTGCCTTGTTGCTAATTACCATAACCAACATTCTTGACATTGATCACTCCAGTCCAGTAAGTACAGACCATGACATCCAGGCCTTTTATATATATTTTTTTTTTTTGGTACCCTTTGTAAGCACCGATATTTCTCTGTTTTAAAATCAGATATGTTTACCAAAATTGAAAATAGCACATTCGTCAAATGAAAAAATAAAATTATTCATAAAGAAAAGAAATATTACAGTGAACTTAACTTTTTCCACCTAAAATATAGCCAAATAAATATATATATATATATATGGCTTTTTTGGCAACCTTGTTTTTATATAACTGTGTTTCAGAATGATTTTTGCAGTTATTTAAAGCCTCTGATTCCATGAAATGCATAGTACACAACCTGCAGAATGCATGCTCAACCCAACTTATTTTAAATTCTCAGATATTTTCTCGATCAAGTGGAGAAAAGAAGATTGTCCATATTGGTTGGTCAGATGGTCAGTCAGCTGGTCAGTCAGTTGGTTGGTTTGGATCCTCCCATCCTCCAGATTTTTGACATTCTCTTATTCTTCATTATCTGTTACAAAAGTTGACTTCCTCCCCTGAAAATATTATGTTGGGAATCTAGCACAGATGTCAGGGCCCTAGTATCATAGGTTTCAGGCCCAGATCAGAAGAGTAAACACAATACTGGGACATTGTAATACATCTGTGGGCCTGATATGGCCCACCTGGTTGCCTAAACCCTCTAAGCAGCTCTCATTTATCCATCCACTTAATAACACAATCATCTTCAGCAAGCATTAACTTTCTTCACCCTGTCATTAGCCTTGCTTCGAGCATAAATATTAAATTGCTTCTAAAGAGTAATTCTGATGAAAAAAACCCACACTCACAAGCTCTATTTCTAAGATCTCTGTCTCCCACTCTTGGAGGTCTGCATCAATTGCTGAGTCTCTGCTGTGATTATGGCTGATAGAATTCAGTTGCTGGCGCCGTGCATCTCTTTCAGCTAGTGCTTCATACTTTTCTCTGTCAGCAGAGAAGCCAGAGAAAGAATTATCTTGGGATCTTCTCTTATATAAAGCACTGTATTAGTAGAAATGGCTCATACTACGTGAACTATTTAGGAGGTAAACATCACATTTGTATATGTATAAATTAACGAATGAATAAGAGAAATAACATCAACTCAATCCTACCGCAATGAGCTTAAACGCGACACGCCATGCGCAGCGCTGTATGCCGCATGTCGAACACCTTTATGAAAGTTTGACGATTTATTTGTGGGGAATGGCTAATGGTCTAAGGTAAAGAACTCTTACATTCGAAAGCTGAATCATTTCTTTATGAGTTCCTTCCCTTACACTATGTTTAAACCGGTTTTCGGCCACAAGTCCAAGCGAATGAAAAATGGCTGTGAAGTGCGTATCCACACATGCCCTGTCACTTGACAAATGCCAGATTTACTCTTCAACTTACACGCTGATGAGGAAAATGACAATGTTTTGCAAATTTACTATGATAAAGTGGATGAAGACAAGAGTATTTGTGTCTGAAAGACCCAAGAGAGTGATTACGAAGAAAAAAACGAGCGAGCATGTGTTGTAATCAGTATCGAACAGACTGTGTATAAGGAATGGTGAGGACTTCTTGATTACTTCAACTTCAGTTGTGTTTCCATAAAAGAATTTATAAATTACAGAACAAGGTCCAAGAAACAAAGTAAGACATGAGTTTTCTTTGTTTATTGATGTTTGCAACCAAGTTTAAATAACTTTTCTATTGTTTGGGGCGATTTTTTGATGAACTTTTGAAAAAAGGTAAAAAGTCGTGTCAGCAGGGGTGGCACGAGCTAGTGTTAAATGACCTTTTGGTCATGACACCAGCTGCAAGACTATGCCTTTAGGACGGGCAATAGAAACATCCGTGTAACACAACCCTGAAACAGCACTGACATGAAAAATCTAAGTATCCTAGCAGTATGTGTGTGTATATGTAGTGCTTTGTATACAGTCCAGCTTACCTGATTTCTTTCAGCTCTTTCACAGCATCATTCTTCTGTTTCTCACACTCATCAGATGTGCGCAGAGCCTTTGCCAACTCACTAACTGCACGATCACGGTCACGTCGAAGATTATCACATAGTGTTCTAATGCTCTCTCTTTCTTGAACAATCTTGTCAATTTCACTGAATGCCCAGTCACGCCGTTTGGTAGCCACAATGGCTTCCTGTTCTGCATCTTTAAAAAAAAAACAGAAAAAACTTTTAAAATCTGCAAAAAATTATTGGTGACTAAATGCTCAATGCCTCTTTTTAAAAAAAACTCAAGAAAATATTTCTGAATTGTACTTCACAGAGCAGTCCCATCCTAGGCTTTTACTCAAAATGCAGTACCTTTCCAGGCTAGTGGCTCAGCAGACCCACATTTAAGGCCCAGGGCTTAGCTTAGAAAAACTTGTCAGGCATCAGGGAACAGCACCATATCCCATGCGAACAAATTACAAGGAATATTTTGACCGAGTTTTATCATCACATAATCATGATAGGCACAGTTACACTAGACAGAATATGTATCATTTGATACAGTGCTAGGCCTTAAAATCAAGGCCCTGCAAACCAGCTGTCTGGTATTTGGGGCTTTTTTGGGGGGGTAGAGGGGAGGGTGGGGGAGGGGCTTCTAACCAGATCTCAAATCAAATCAGGAAAGTTTTGACTTTTGAATAAAATTTTGAACCAAACTATAAATAGATTTACAACAGCTAAAGTCATCATTAATTATATACTCCTGCTGCAGGTGCAACTCCCAAAACTTAAGAAGGCGGAAACTTATTAATGGGAGAGTGAAGGCACAGGAAAACCTTGCACTTGGATACCAATTACTTAACTTGTCAACTGACAAGTAAAACAAAAGTTCCCAACCAAACTGGACCTAAAAAAATGTTCAGCCCAATCTTTTTTGATGTGGTATTTAACAACTGGGACAGAAAGGCATGGGGGTCTCAACCAGACCTGACTACGCAACATCTTTTTCTGAACAGTGGCCACGGCATAATTTACAAATACAATTTCAACCAAGAAAACCCCTCAAGAAAAATGGTGCTGATATGCAATTCTCTAATCATATTTTTATTTTTGAGTTGAGTCATTGCGTCAATTCAAAATCTAGCAAATCTCAAAGACTATCAGGGCCCTACCTTAAAGCCGTATTCTGACTCACCGGTTAGTTCATTCTTCATTTTATCAATCTGTTTCTTTAGGACTTCTGTCTCCTTAGCAACCTGGTCCATTTCTTCTGCCTTCTCTTTCTGAGTCTTCTCATATGTCTCTTTGATCAAGGCATCCATTTGTTCCAACGCTTGATGTCTCTCTTTACGAGCTATATCACGCTGTTGTTCCATCAGCTCAAATTCTCTTTGCAGTTCCCGTCGCTCAGCTTCCAGTTGCCCTCTTGCCTCCATCGCACCCTGGGACTCCAGCTTGTATTTGTCTCGTGCTGCCAGGGCTGCTGCCAATTCCTGTTGTAAGCGTTCCACCTCTTGCAGGGCCAACAACTTGTCTGCTTTCAGCTTTTCTGTGAAGCCTGTCATTTCTGAAAGCTTGTCTTGAAGTTGTTCAATCTCTTTGTGCACAGTGTCACGTTCTGACATTACCTGTAAGAAACCATGGTTCGCACAATTAGAATCTGCAACTATCCTCACATAAAAGTACTAAGAATCATCTTTGTTTCAGTATCGGAATGCTTATAAAATGCTGTGGAAAAATAAATATAACTGCTTTATACAACTGCTATATCATTTTTAGAAAGGTCAGGAAGTGCAAAAACCAAACACATATCATCTCTTTTATACAAGGTGTATGCACGCACACACATGCGCACACACACATGCGCGTGCACGAAGACGCACACACACACTTGTATGCACACCCCATTCTGGGATTACTGCCAACCTGTGTATACTCCTGAACAGCTGCATCACGTTCAGCCAAAGCCTTGGTGCAGTCATTCTGCAACTGCATCTGTTTGGCCACCACCTGACGCAGATCTCTGGCACAATTGTCATGCTCATGCCTCATGAAAGCAAGCTTAGACAATGCCTCCTCAAGTTGCTGAAGTACTGCTGTGTACTGCTGGTGTAGTTGTGTCCTCTCACGCACAGCAATTTCTCGCTTCAGGTGAGCATCTTCCATCTTTTTGAGAAAGATTACAGACATCAGTTACAAACTGAGAGAAAGAGAAGTGCAAAAAGGAATTAAGAATTTCAAAGTCTAAAAGCACTACTTTTGGTTAATCCCATAGAAGCTACAGCATCACATTAGGAACAAAATCAATATGAATAAATGAACCTATTATAGTAGCTATTCCAAACTGACAAGCCGGATCAGAAAACAGGCATCTGGCATGAAGTTTGGTTCTTTTCAATCACTAGTTGTTTGGTTGATCCTGACCACATAGCAATAAAAGAATGCAATTCTGGTAAATCTGTTTTTTTTCCCTTACCTCTTTATTTTAGAAGAAAAACAAGTGACTGCCGCTTGGAGGATAAGCCCAAATTAAATGTAAAAACAAGGGAACTGTACCAAGCTAGAAAGGGACAAAGACGAAGACAATCTACATGTTTCGGGGCACTACCCCTTCATCAGGACGACACAGAAACGATGAAAAAACGAAAAGGAAAAAGACTTATCTGCAGTAGAAGTGGCGCGTAGGCTGCATAGCAGGAGAATGACCAGGGGACAGTGAGTAAGAAGGCTTAAAAAGAGGGGCAGCCAATCGCAAGGTGGGTAGGAAAGGGTAGAGAAGGGTGGTGGTGGAGAGTGGGCGGGGGAGAGAGAAAGGGAGAGAAAAAGCAGCGCGGGTAAGGGGGCGTCGGTGAGAGAAAAAGTTAGAGAGAGACGGAGGGGTGAGGGGGTTAAGGGAAAGGAGGGGGAGGGTCAGTGTTTTAGGTTGAGTCCAGTAGGTGCCATGGTACCGAAATGGGTAATGAAGTAGGACTCCATATTCTTAAGGTCAATGGAGTCGCCCTTCATTTTCCAGATACCACAGACCCTCATGTTGTCGGCTGTGTGTGGGGGTGTGCTGAAGTGACATGCAACTGGTGTGTTTCTGCAGGGTTTAGTGTCAGCTAGATGTTCTGTGAAGAGGGTGTTGAGAGTGCATTCTGTCTCCCCGATGTAGAATAAAGTGGGACAGAGGGTGCATGTGATAGCGTAGACGATGTTGCTGTTGGTGCAGGTGAAGTTGCAGAACTGCAGAAACACACCAGTTGCATGTCACTTCAGCACACCCCCACACACAGCCGACAACATGAGGGTCTGCAAGTGTTTTAGTTTAACAGCAATAATTTTGTGAACTTGCTAAGATCTATGCACCATCCCTTTCATGCACAGATCTATTTCATGTGAGTACAAAGAGTTATCATTTTTGCCTACCACGATAAACCAGCTCGAAAAGAGAAGTAGACGAGCAAAATTTCTGACCATATGACATTCGCATGTGTCAATCATGGCAGCTTTGTCATCAGCTGTGCAGGACAGCTAGTGCATGAAGAAATGGCCTTAGCCTTAGCTGGTGTTGACAGTGAAGCTAATCAAAATATTTTCTTAAAGCTACAGAAGATCAGTGACAAACAACTGCACTGTGTGACTTCACATCCTAGTGTCCAACATATTTTGTTTCCTGAATATATGACTGTAATAAATATATATTTGAAAGTGACTGTGAATAAAAGATTATGTTTTTCTGATTCCAATGATACCAAATATATTTCTGTATCTTTACCAGGACCAAAGATATTGCAATAATAAATCTTCGAGTGACGCTGCTCATTTTGTGTTAGCCATTTTGCAAATCAAAACTTGTGTTTTTCCCATTTTGAGGACCAGCTTATTGATCTGAACTTGTATTACCCTGGGAGAAATCAGAATTGCTCTCTGATATCAGTATATTCCAGCAATATGACTGGCACCTCTCCTCAAGAATATCTGCATGTTTGTCAGGTCCTCAAAGATGGCAATCTATGTAATTTGTCCAGGGCGCAAAATTTAACTAACAAAAATTAAACAATCTCTCTGAACTATCCAAATACAGAAATGAAGTTGGTATCATTGGAATCAGAATAAAAAGTTCTATATGACTGTAAAAGAAACTTTGCCAAGGTATTTATTTTGAAAATCAGTTTGGAGTAGCTACTAGTTAAAAATGAATGATTAAGTTTCCCCCCCAGATATAACCTGTTTTCGAATATCAGCCACAGCATCCAGTTGGCAACGAGCTGATGAATGGGTCGAAGCCAAGTCTGCGTAGCGCTCTCGTAGCTTGTCATACTCCTTGCGAAGCACCTCATACTTCTCAAGTGACACATTGTAAATGTCTGTAAAACCATCAGAACCTGAGGCTCCTGATGCAGGGCCAGTGATGGAAGCTACTGTTTTGTGATACTGTGCCCGCAGTTCTGCCATCTCATGCTTGTCCTCTTCACGAAGCTTCTCCAACTGACAAAAATGCACACACTCTTTTGTTTTAAATATTGACAACATTTATACAACAAATCAAGATAATAAAATGGTCTTTCTGTTTAAAAGGCATGGCAAACAAAACAAAACCAAAAAAAAAAATATTGCTAAGGAGTCTTTTTATGTCAAAATCTGTCTGGAACCATGCACTGAGACATGGAATGGCGTCACTGTGAACACTGCCACAAAAATTGTCTTAAACATCTGTATTGTCTTTATGTAAGCACAATCAAAACAAAAAACAAAAAACCAAACAAACCAATGGCCACTTCTGAAGTGACAGCACCCCTGAATTTGAGAAAAGACAATAATACAAATCGCCCTTTGCCTCATGCACTTTTCATATGCATTTAACTCATGGACACAGGGGCTATTTTCGTAGGTAAAACACTTACGTCAAACTAAAACTTGTCCTCCATAAAACCAACTTTAATTCTTAACAGTTTGCTCAAGGCCAGTGATGTCCTAGCACTGATGCCACGGTTACCTTGTTTCGATTTAAATTACACTAAGCTTTTTCATTAAAAACTATTCTTTATAACAAAAAATGTTCTACCTGTGCAACGGTCTCCTGCAACTGTTGTTTAGCAGCCATTAGCTCTGCATTAAGTTCTTTTGCATTCAGTGCTTCATCTTGAGACTTCTTGTACATGTTCCTAAAATATTCTGCCTCCTTTGACAACTGTCCAATCTTTTCTGCATTCTGCTGTTTCAGAGACTGTAGCTCACTCAAGGCTCCCTCAAACTGGTTCTGAAAATGAAAGCACCTTTAGCAAAAGAGTGGGGAGAGTTGTTGAAGGTGTGCCTCGTGTATGTATAGATCTAATTATGACACATTGTTCTGGTCTACGGTCAACTTGACCATTGACCAACTCGACCACAAGACGAAGACAACTCCATCGCAACACTGAGTTGACTCAACTACAGCACGATGTTGACTCAGCCACACACCACAGCACGGAGTCAACTTGACCATAAAAAAATTCAAACCAGCAAAAAGGGCAGTTTAATTCCAATAGTAATATTGGCATGTTTACTTGGCTCCTCAGCTGATTCTTTTCATTTTACAACTCCTCGGGTTAGGACTAAAATCTACGATAAACACTTGCTCTCCTATGCCACACTTCATATCTGGAAATCCCTCCCTCTTCACATTTGCTCATCCACCTCTCTAAAGTCCTTTAGGTCCATCCTTAAAACATGCCTATTCCGGAATTACTTGTAATCACCTACCTACCTGTGGGCCGATGTGTGGGTGTGTGTGCGCGCGCGCATGCATGAGTACATGAGTGTGCATGTATCCCTGATTTGTGCAGCAGCCTGAGCTCTTGTGAGAAAAGGCACTATATAAATGTTTATTATTATTACATTTTTAACTCAATAAATGGAGGTTATGCTTTGAGAGTTCCATCCTATGTGCTGGACGTTTTTTAGAATATGTTAAAAAAATTGTAATAAATAACCAGTCTAGAAAGGTGGAACAAACTGAATTTAAAGATAAAAACAAAATAAAATAAACTTTTTTAAAACTGGACTTTGGTGTTTTGTAAAAGTAAGGTAAAATCCAGTAGCAACAGGGTACGTGAACATCCATTTTTGAAAATGTCTGGACGCAGCACAGTCACACACTTTACTTTATCCTTCGTCCAAGTAGAAATGCATGCAATCAATCAGTATAAGTCTTGTACATGCACAAAACTTGTATTCCTCACTGCTGGACATGTCCTCTTCAAGAGAATCATGAGTGTCCAATTCACACTGCAGCAGATCAACATCACTCGTTTTCAAGCACTTGGGTGCTAACGAAAATGAACACTCCGCCATCTTCGGCAGTAATGTGATTCGCTAGAGGCAGGTATGGGAATGCCTTTGTTTTTACACAGTGTGAAAAACACTGTAAAGGGAAACAACCCTAAAAAACAAATCTGGCTGAGCTACTGATTGAACACAGTTGTTTCTCTTAGCCTGCTTTCTGGAAATGTGCTTAATTTTTAAAATCTGGGGCTGACTGGTAAGGCCCTCGTGCACTATAGAAGCACAGCGTATGGCCTTCCCAGTAAGACCTGCACACTCAGTGGGTTAAAAAAATTGTAATTTCGTCATTTAGTACAAAAGAGATGTTTGGCATGTGTTCCACAGTTTTGCTATAGTGGTTCATACAAGTCAGTTGTTGTTTTGGTTGAAATGGGAAGTGCTTCCACCTTCTGGTGATTTTGCCCTTTAGGGGAGGGAAGAGTGGATTTGGGGAAAGGAGGGACAAAAAGGAGGGAGGGAAGGGGTCTGCGGCTGGATGTTCAGCACTACAGGTCAGGTAAACAACCACTGCTCTTAACTAGGCTTGCCACAAAGTCAGCGTGAAGTCAGGATACAGGGGCGTCAGGCAAAGGAGGTTAATGGTTCTGCCTTCTCTTTGATCTTATGATGCATGTTGCTGTAGTGTCTCGAAGTGTCATTATTGTCGTATGGAATTGTGATAATGCGGTAAATGCAAACTTTGCCTAATGAAGTGTCACAGAAACACCTTCACATATCGTAACCGATGGATGCACCGAATGCTATCTGATGAACAAAGAAGAAAACCAGTGATAACGTTTCCACCTACGCATAACTATTACTAAGTTTTGCACTGAAAGAACCACCAGATAGCTGCAGGAAGATGGCCAGTGAGAAGAGGCAGTTTAACATGGGGGGAGATGGCTGAATGGAGTCTGCACAAGGTATAACTCCAGGAAATAATCTTTGGCCACTCCTTTATTCAAACCAGCAACCTTCCATACACTAGTCTGCAGCCCTACTGACTGAGCTATCCAGGCCCCCACTATCCCATCTTTATGATGTTTTCCTCCATCATATAACAACATTAGAGGTGAGACCAAGCAGCTCTCGTAACGGTCTCTACAAACATTAAACACATTTGCATCTTGGTCAAAACAGAAAAATGGCTGTACCATGTTCCGATTCCAGGAAAACTTCACCCTTCAACAATGTGTGTTGTCCATTAATTACTAATAACTACAAATTACACACCCTAGTGGCACCCAAGTCTGTGTTTCATTTATATATATATACACAAACACTAGCCAGGGGACCCAGCACTGCCTGGGTTTTTCTTACCCTGCCCACCCCGACTCCTTTTGTAATCCCCAACCTTACCCCTTTACTAACCAACCCCAGCCCTAACCCCTACCCCTTCCCTAACCCCCACCCTTGCCTGCCATCTCCCTGTTGTCAAGCTAGGCAAAGTGCTCTTCGTACAAAAGGGAAAAGACTGTGCTGATCTTCCTTGCAGGCTGATCGCTGTGTACATGACTTGTTAAGGGCATCATATTTATTATTTCATTTTTGTTTAGCCCTAGGTACAGGGTCAAAATATGACCATCTCCAGGTGAAAAGGAACCTGCATGCTGAATTTGGTGTGGATCGGTTCAGGTGTATGGAATTATATAACAAACATACACGGCCACACACACATTTGGCTTTATATATTAGATATCACCCAAAGGTAGTCCCCCAAGTCTGGGTCACATACATGACCCAAGGTTAGCCAATAAATGGGGGAGTGGGGAGAAAAACCAGGATAAGGCTCTTTATGTCAGCTATCAGGTGCAAACCCTGCACTTTTCAGACACTGGAACTATTCATAATATGATCAAAAAAAAAGCTTGTAGTTTGAAATTCAAAGAGAAATCCAGAAAGTTGTGGTCCAATTAAGGAAAAAGGTTTTTCCTGTTTGTTACTGCTCACAACATTTTAGATATTTCTAAACATTCAGGAAGAACATGCACTCCTGAAGTGGTCAGAAAGAACCAACATTTTCAATACAGTGTACAGCATTATTTATAGTTATTGAATTGTGAAAATGGACATCCTAAGAGCCTTTTCTTTAAAAAAAGAGAAAGCTTGACAACCACAGAAAAGCACACTTTCTAGTTCTATGGAATACTATCTAAAAATGAAATCTTTGCAAATTACAATTTCAACATGGAATAAAGTAAGCCACATTTTTTAAATTTAAGACACCTCCTTCCAAGCCGAATGAAAACAGAATTTTGTTAGCTCCAAAGAAAGCACTTTCTAGAGTGAAGTACTTTCAATGTAAGATGTATTGTGCAGCAAAGGCCTCAGAACATTTAAATGTTGAATGCTTAGCTGCAGGCAGCACATAACCCAGCAGGAAAGTGACTCACCTTCAACCAGTCATATCGGCTCTCAGAACCAACAAGCTTACGATGAGCCTCTAGTGGTGATGATCGCTCAAGGTTGTTGTGGTCATCAGGCACAGGAAGGGGGGAGCACCGGTCCAGTGCAGGGAAGCTGCTGCTAGCAGAATACCCATATCGATGCTGTGTCAGAATGTTGGTCAATTTTCCACCTCCTAAGAAGTCCTTAGTATGCGTATCTGCAGCAAGAATTGGAAATTTGATGTTGTGATAGACATTTTCTTTTTTCTCTTTTTTGGTTGGTGGGGGGGGGGGCAAAATATAAGCAGCTTATATGTTACACAGTTTACTGGCAGCAGCATCTAGCCATACAGGATGCCATAATGCAGACGTCACTGCTGGCAGCAGCATCTAGCTATACATGATGCCATTAAGTAGCAGACATCTCTACTGGCAGCAGCATCTAGCTATACACGATGCCATAAAGTAGCAGACTTCTCTACTAGCAGCAGCATCTACCTCTACATGATGCCACAAAGTAGCAGACTTCTCTACTGGCATCAGCATCTAGCCATACAGGATGGCATAAAGTAGCAGACTTCTCTACTGCCAGCAGCATCTAGCCATACGCAATGCCATACAGTAGCAGATTTTGGGGTAGGGGTGGGGGGGGGGAGGCCATAATGCAGATTTCTCTACTGGTATCATCATCTAACCATACAGGATGACATAAAGTAGCAGATTTCTCTACTGGCAGCAGCATCTAGCTATACAGGATGGCATAAAGTAGCAGATTTCTCTACTGGCAGCACCATCTAGCCATACATGATGCCATAAAGTAGCAAATTTCTCTACTGGCAGCAAGATCTAGCCATACACAATGCTATATTTTTGGAGGGGGGGGGGCTAAAGTAGGGTGGGTTTGTTTGCATATGGCCTTGTCTTCCACTTTCATTTAACCAAATCCTTAATCTCCTATTACTGCTGTAGTGCTCACCCCACCCCACTACAGATTAAGGACAAAAGCTCAGAGTAGGTCAAGCATGGGGGCATGGTGAGGGGAAATGGGAGGGGATGGGGCAGCTACACCATACAAACATGTTATATAATAAGAATCATACAAAACTCAACATGTTATTCACTTGAAACAGACATCTGATCTTTCTCCCATGGCATGTTCTAACTATGCCAAAGTCACTTGTAAATGGTATGACTGGAAGATGCTCCTCCCATGCCCACCCCACCAAAAAAAGCCATAGCAGCTCTCTCCCACTGATACACACACGAGCAAGGATAGAAGCCACAGAAACAAAACAGGCTTATAAATATCATATAAATTCTGCTAATACAACAATTTTCTGGTCAGTGGATATGCACTATATCAGCATTTGATTAATGTGATCAAGTGTATGCCTGTGACAATAAATCAATCATCTCAAAGATGGGCTTTCTTGGGTATAAGGTAAACATAAGTCATCTGTATTTTTTTTTTCAACCATCAAAGACTAATGCAACAACTAATCATCCATCTGTATTTACCTTCAAAATTTTTGGCTTATTAGCAGAAAGGCTCTGGCTGAGATCACGCCTCACCATACACAGACAACTTTATCTTGCACTTGCAGCAAAACGCTCTTTTTCCAAGCTAGTTTATGTAGTCAAGACATCCTTCTTTTAAGCACAGAGGCTGTTATATTAAAATCTAAACCTACTACCTGCCCTCTGGACCCCATACCAACCCACCTTCTCCTTGACTGCCTAGATGTTCTGCTCCCAACTCTCACTCAGATCGTAAACGACAGTCTGTCATCAGGAGTCTTTCCATCGCTGTTCAAGGCTGCAATAGTCAAGCCTCTCCTCAAGAAACCCACCCTTGACGCAAACAGCCTCAAGACCTACCGCCCAGTTTCCAACCTACCCTTCCTCTCAAAAGTGGTTGAAAGGGTCGTTCTAAATCAACTTCTCGCCTACCTCAACTCAAATGACCTTATCTCTCACTCTCAGTCAGCATATCGGCCATTCCACAGCACGGAAACAGCTCTGATTAGAGTTGTCAACGACATTTTGTCTGCTCTGGATGGAGGCGATGTGTCTTTTCTGACCCTCCTTGATCTTTCCGCAGCGTTGGATACGATCGACCATACCATCCTCCTCAATCATCTCCATGATGTATACAGCATCTGTGGGTCGGCGGTGGCGTGGTTACAGTCCTACCTCTCTGGTAGAACTCAGTCTGTACTTGTCACTGACCAATTGTCACCCCCATCAGCATTGTCTCTCGGAGTCCCTCAAGGATCTGTCCTGGACCCTATCCTTTTCATCTAATACATCAAACCACTTTCATCACTCATTCACTCTCACACGGTCTCCACCCAGTCCTATACAGATGACACCCAATTATACAGTTCTTGTCCTCCAGCATGTATGCCAGCATCATGACCATGCAAACTTGCATATCCAGTGTCAAAGCATGGATGGTCCAAAACAAGCTGAAGTTGAACGATGAAAAACAGAGGCTCTTCTCTTCAGTAAAAGAAATACTGGAGTGACAGAATATCCCACAGCAGTTCGAGTCAGTGATGTCGACATCCCTTTTGCCTACTCAACAATAAACCTCAGTGTTATTATTACCTCTAACATGACACTTGGCAAGCATGTGATATATGCAATGAAGAGCAATCCAGATTCATGGGTAAAGAGAAATTATTGATAATGTACATTTATACACATACAATGTGTATCATGGACAGCAATCTGGATTTTAGGGAGAGATTATTCATACCTCATGAGCCTGATGTAAAGGATAATGATAATGTCCAGTACCATTGGATGGTTCAAAATTTGTGACTTTGACTGAGGAAGTCAAATTGTTGAGTGTTTGGACAAGTAAAATTTGTAGTCAGTTAAAACGCTAAACCCAAGTATGTTCCCAAATAAATATTTACTTTCAGTCATTTAGTGTGTATCAATCTCAGTTTCACTGTTCACCGTATCAATAGTTTGCTTTTGTCTTAATGGCAATTAGTCAGCCCAGAGCAAAGATTTACAGAGTTGTACATAGCAGATGTAACATGCCATTCCATATGCCATTACTATACTAACTACAAATAATATCTGGAGTTTTTTAACAGCAGATACACCCATGCTGTTTTGTGCATGTTATACGTCTACATGGAAAAAAAAATACAGGGGTTGGTTTGGTTTTCATTGCTTAACATCAAGTTGCAAGCGAGATGCATATCAGAATGGCGCTGCTTAGACAAGTTAATGTGCCGCCACACATGGGACTGTTGTCGCAACACCAGCATCAGTCCCACCTGGTCACATGCTGACACCGGGCAAACTAGTCCTAGTACTGTACTTTACATTAGTGCAGACGTCTGGCAAGGCAGTTACCAGATTGTTAATTTTTAGTCTTAGGTACGACTTGGTCAGTGTGCAAACCACAAACCTCCCACTTCGAAACCATACCCCTTAATAATTCAATGGTTACAAGATTAGTACATGTATTAGTAGATGATATGATATCTGACAACTGCAAACAATATCTAGTTTTTGCCAGAACGGTAGACACAGTCACAATCAATTAAATATGCTGTTAAGTCACTTTAAAATGAATTGACTAACCAGTCAGTACTGGCTTGTGCATGCGGATGAGATCATCATCGGAGTCAGATGTCAGTGATGTCGAGTATGAATCTGCCACAAATAGCAAACACTGTAATTTAACAACTCACACCATTACAGAGTAGTTACAGAGTAAACATGATTTATTGGCACAACAACTGTCATGCATCAGCAAACTATATTTTACCTGGCTGTGTAGTCAAAATGTTATGTTTTGGATTTGGGGTATTCAATATTTATAATGTTCATTCTGTCCTCTTCGTCATGTTGTAGTTAATTTTTATTTTTACTCTAGATCCACAGTGCTGCATCAGCAGATCATGTTCAGGAAGGTACTTTCTCTGATTTTAATTTAAAGCTAAACTTTGCCACATTTGCTGAATTAGCACTCACCCATATGTTGAGAACTGCCACTGAAACATTTTAACTCAATAAAGCAATACATGAGCAAATATGTTGGACACCATCTCTATCAGATAGTTTTCAAAAAAAAAACTCTTACAGAAAGCCCTAGTGGTCTATGGGAAGAAACTGCTGATTCTCTCTATAGCAATTTCCCTTTGTCAAATGTAAGTCCAATAATGCTAGGAAATGCAGACGGGCACCTTTGGGACTGAACCTCTCTGTTAATTTAAAGTGCTATTTCTGATGAAACTATGAATGCACTATCTGAAATTCATAAGACGAACTTAATGAAAAAGCCTAAAAATAATCCTGTTAATCTGAAAACACTAAATGCTAGAACTAATGGATGTAAAGGATTATTATTAACAGCATATTCTATCAGTTACACATTGAAATGAAATTAATGATTTAATTTTAATAATGGACTAATTTATGCCATGGATTGATTATTGGGATGATCTTTTTTGTTGATGGCATTTCAGTTACAGTTTTTGAAGAGAAGCAAATTTAATGCTAAATTTATTTATTGAATCATTCGGGTGAGGACAGTCTCACTCCCCATGTCAGAAAATGTCTCTGCGAGTACAATTTTTATTTTGTCTGGTTAAATCAAGGCGTCCAATTTATTGAAGCATTTCTGTCTTGTTTCAAACAAAGGATGATTGATATCCACTGGCAAGGCAAGGATGAACATAAGCATGCAAGTGATGGGTTGACGGTTTGTTTACGGGAAAGTGGTTCCACCTGTCCGTGATTCGCACTATAGGGGTGAGGGGAAGGTGGTGATTGGGGGCTGGGGGTGTGCTCTGACTTCCACAGCCAAGCTGGTGGTGGTGGAGGCTGTTGTTCTAGTGTCCTGGCTGCTGTAGTTGGCTGTTGTCGCTGTCCCTGCTGGCTGTTTCCTACTGACCTATCCCTAAGTGCTACACGTTGCATCTTCCTTATAATATATTCTACTTTTTAGTTAGGGTTATATTTCCCTCCTTTTTAAATGACGCTTTGATTTTTAATTTTTTTTAAAATTATTTTTAGATGTGTCTTGCATCAGGATGGCTATTTACTACCTGGACTGTAAGCTCAAGAATGTGCTGCCATAGATCTTTGGGTGGGTTAAGAGCTGATTTCAAATTTAGTGCTAGTTTATATTTGTTTAGTTTTTCTTTAAGGTTTCCCCTTTCTTTGCTATTTAGGTTGCACTCTAACAGTACGTGCGATGTGTTAAACCTATCACCACAGCTACAGCTTAGTGGATTTTTGTACATCATGTGGTATTCGCCATTTAATCTCATACTGCTTATTCTTGCCTGGTCTGTTCTAGTAGATTTCAATAATATTAGACTGTTACTTGGTAGTTCTTCTATTTCCTTTCTTGTTCCTTTAGCTTCTTTTTGTAGGTCTCTTCCCATCTTAGTTTGATTCCTGGTTTAATAGCTTTTTTCCTTTCTTCTGCTGAAATAGGCATGTTTATTTGGATAAGCTTTATGTTAGGGTTTGGCTTTATCGCTTGTCTAGCTAGTCCATCTGCTTCTTCATTACCTTTTATGCCAATATGCGAAGGGGCCCAGAGAAATTTTACCTGTATGCCTTTTTTGTGTAGTGTATTTACTTGAGATAATATTTTGTACACTAAATCTAATCTTTCTGATGACTGGTTTTAAATCACCTGCAGTGCCGACAGCGAGTCAGAAACAACTACAAATAGCTTTTCTCTGTTTGATTTTGGGTTTGCTGTTTATACCTATCATATGAAGAGCAGTAAGTATTGCTGTGAGTTCTGCTGTAAATATTGATGCGTGATTTGGAAGTTCACCTGAGATGGCTGCTTCTTTGGACACATAAACTCCTATGCCTGTAATATGAATGGCTGGGTCGTGGGAGCCATCAGTATAGATTTGGGAGTGATCTTTGTATGTGGTTTTCAGCTTCTGTTTGAAATCTGCTATAATTTTGTCAAAGTGTATCTCTTTCTTATATTTGGTAAGTTCTGTGTCTACAATCGCTTGCTGTATAGTCCAGGGTGGAGCATGAGGGCAAGGGGCTTCAATGTCAACATCAGCCCCATTTGCTTGTTCCAAGTCCTGGGTGCATTTCTGAATGCTAGGCTGTGGAGTAGGTTTGCCTGTCCGGTGTTTGTGTGCTGTGGTATGTATCTGTCTGACTGGATGATCTGCAGGAAGGCACTGTATCTTATAATAGTAACTTGCTGCTCTTTCTTTAATTATTCAGTCTATTGGTTTTTGTCCTGTTTCTGCCAACACCTCTAGGTTAGGGATGCACACAGGGACACCTAAGACTACTTTTAGGGCTCTAGCCTGTACCGACTGGAGCTTATTTGTTCAGCATTTAAATGGATTAGTAGAGGGGCTGTATATATCAATCTCGACATTACATAGGCTTGGTACAGGTTTAACTCTTTGACGCCACCGCAGGCGGATTTCAACCGACGGCCGACTGACTGTAGAGGCTGCGCAGGTTGAAACCATCTGACAGATTCAAAAACTTGCAGCGACGCATTTAACTGTATAAGGGAAGTAAACTTTGTATCGTTGTAAAGCTCTATCATCGGTTGTTTCCCCTGCACTGTCTAAATGAGTTTCGGAAACAGTTTCGGCTTGCCAGATGAGGTTTAGTGTAGCAGCTGGCCAGTTTACTTCTGTCGTTCACACTGGATACACGTGTTTCGTTTCTTGTGTGTGCAAAGAGTGACTGTATTCGGCACCAAATAGTAAGTAGTATTTAATATTTTTAACTAAAAGTATTGTTTCCATTGTGATGCCGAAGAATAGATCTTTCTAAATATGTAAAATATATTGCTGTGAGTGTGGTAGTTTTTATGCGGTATCTTTTTTAAAACGTGTAAATCTGTCCGGCCTTTATGCGGCCTCTGGGGTATCTTAGCCTGCGGGTCCCTGTGGGGTCAAAGAGTTAATAAGGACTTTGGATTTATGC
>SMGT01008788.1:1203085-1253280 GCA_004794575.1 Lanistes nyassanus
AAGGGGCCTTGGCCTCACTGGAAAAAAATTTCATTTCGTTTCCATTTCGTTTAACAATTTTGATGAAATTGTCAATTCACTGCTCTAGCCTAAGTGATCACACCTTGCAATACATTTGGTAAAGTAATCAAAGCTATTAGGTCCAAACCTAATCTGAAATGTGATGCATGAAGACAGTGTGCAGTGCTCCAGAGTTTCATCTACCCAGTTGAACAACCTTCAACCATGTACGTGCACTTGACAGCTCAAGATGGCCCTACAACTATACAGTGAAGCAGCTATAGAGAGGTTGCTCTGCTGCAAAGTTTGATGTGTGCCACAGAGCAGCATAAGGATATGGGATTTTTTCTTGGGGGGGGGGGGAGGCGTTGGCTGAGTTCAATAGTATCTACTGCATAACATCTTCCTTAATTAGCATTATCTTCTGGAATCTGGGATTCACATATTAGCCCAAATCACACATGCACACCATTACCTACTTACATTAAAAAGAAAACATATAGGTTAGTCCAACTTATTTTTAATAATGGAATTAATTAAAACATCTAATTTGCTAATATTATTTACTATTTACTAATACTAGTAAAGTAGTGCCCCACTATTACGACCTTCAAAAAAGCAACCAAAAAAGGTCTTATCTGAGAGGTGGTCTTATTAGAGAATCAAGCTAGAAAGATACAACAATCAAGCAATGTTTATGAACTCTATGAACACTGCTAACTGCACAACACAATTTTATTTGTCTACACCACAACCAACATTGAACCTACACCATAAAAAACCTATAAAAAGGTAAATAATGAAAGGGAGTTGGTATTCTTCACAAATGTTAGGGAATCTTTTTATCCAGTCCTCAAAACCACTATTGCTGACATCCCCCTCTCATCACTGCCATGTGAATGTTGTATCCAATCACCCAAAGTCATAGCCAACCTTTTGATGCCATAAAGTAGTCACACCCATATTCCGTCGCTGTACACAATGGCTTTTCTTGAATCAGCTTTGTGATCCATCATCATTGTTGATGTTTGGTGCACTTTTGTCAGTTTTTTTTCCCCATTTTCTCCACTTTCCAACCACTGGATGATCGCTTCCTTCTTGGTTATTGTTTGAATTTGCCTTTTCTATACTCGAGGTTCTCTTCTCTTACCCATCTTCACCATATGGAAACGCATTTAAAGAGTTAGCTGCTTTTTTTTTTTCTTGTGTAGATGTCCAGTATTTTTGGAGTAAACTGACCATGCTTTTGTACCTTCAAAGTGCAGATACCTGAACCAAAAGTGACAGACGCGGTCTTGCACGACAATAAAAACCACGTGTAGCTCGAGGCTATTGAACACTACAGCTGTGCCACCTCAAACGGTCAATGGGGATGGGTGCTTGGCCCCTCCCTACTCTCATATAATGAGTGGGTGATGCACCTCCCCTGCCTCCTCCCTGCTGGCCTACATTTGCTCAGCTTGCTAAAGTGAACCAACCAATCGGGACTGTGCACACATATTGCTGGCTACATTTGCCTCAACGTGCTAGCATGAACAACCAATGGGGACCCATGCATGTTGTACGAAAGAAGAGTAACCACAGGGACACCCACACCCACCCTAACAGATGGCAATCCCAACAAGTCGCCTGAGAATTTGAAACTGACAGTCCAAAGGGCACTACCCCTTCATCAGGACAACACAAAAACGACAAAAAAATAAAAAAAAGAAAAAGAAAAAGACTTAGCTGCAGTAGATGTGGCACGTGGGCTGGATAGCAGGAAAATACATCTACTGCAGCTAAGTCTTCTTCTTTATCTTTTTCATTTTTTCGACCTTTTTGTGTCGTCCTGATAGAAACCCGTAGATTTTCTTCATCTTTGTCCTGTTCTAGCTTGGTCCAGTTCCCTTGTTTGCAATTAATTTGGATTTTCCTCCAAGTGGCAGTCACTTGTTTTTCTTTCATAGTGTAATTTATAATTAAACAACACTATAGACCCATCAGATAAGACCTTTTTCTGTTTTTTCAATGTTGTAATAGAGGGGTGCTACTCTATTTTCTTTAACACAAAAAAATCAATTGTTTTCTGTTACTGTGGAGAACATTATATCACAGTTACCCTCATTTTATACGAAACCTTTGCAGAACAGTGCAAGATCCTTACCACTTTGATAAGTTAAACTGCAATAAACACATAACTATGGGTAAAACTTTTTAACTCTCTGGTCCCAACGTAGATAGTATACTATCTACAGCCTGTCATCCCCTTAAGTCCGCGTTGCTTGCATACTTTCTACGGATTAAAAAATTTGCAGCGACACATTTAACCGTGTAAGAGAGGTAAACTTTATATCATTGTAAAGCTCTATCATCGCTTGTTTCCTCTGGGGTTTCTACATAGCTCTTAGCCCTGCGGATCCAGTGAGTTAAAACAGATAGTCAGGGACTCTTTCGCTTGCCTCACCGTAAACACGCACATACACATATATAAAAGCAAACAAAATCCATGCATGTGTTTACCCACATGCATGCAAACAAAAAGGTACACATGTATTGATGTGATTACATTTATACAAAATATTACAAAGCCTGAAGACTTTGGGATATCCATAAAGTTATAAATGTAAACATCTGGATTTAGTATTCAGTACAGATTATGTAATGCTGTTCACAAATACCTGCAAGCAATGGAGGCTGTGTCCTATGGGCATGGGCGGGAGAGCCAGACGGCAGTCCATACAGAAATAGTGGTGGCCGACATTGCTGTGTTTGCTCCACTGCAGAAAGTAGTTTGCTGTAAACACTGTCGTTGGCTGTTACAATGTCATCTACCAGTTTGTCAAGTTTTAAGCGATTTGTTGTCTGTTTGTCGATTTCCGCAATACGATCGTGTGGCAAGAGCTGATCCCGCTTAATTATTGCGACTAGTTTATCTACATCGATACCCTGAACAAGCTTACATCGCAAATATCCAATTCTTTCCTGTAACTTATCTTCCATCGTAGCTCCATACTCCATTATGCTTTTTCTTTGTTTTGACTTTCAAGCCATTGCCAAAATTGGAGTTTCTTGAACCACTCGTCGATGACCAAAATACAATGGATTGGCCCTAGTATATTCCATCAACTTAGCACAAACCGAAATTATAAACAAAAAATTTGTGGGGTTTTTCATTCATTTCAGCCAAAATGCACAATTGCATCTCAGAAATAGCACTCGACATGCCGAATTGTCCCGAAGTAAACAGATGTAACTCTCGATATCCAAAGAAAACAGTTACAGATAATAACGCTGTCAACTAGACATCTAAGCCACTATAAGCAACCTCTGATTTCCAGTTCACTGCCTTCGCTGTCTCTAATCGCCATCTTGGAAGTGCCTGACTTTCCAAAAATGGAAACCAATTTGTGTCGTAATGCACGCTAATTCACAGGACACATAATCCTTGTTGAGATATAACTTCCATCATACACCCCAAGATTTTTTTCCCTTCCTTCGAGTGTATGAATGTTAAATTATCCTTTGGATTATGATTTCAACGTCTGCATTGGTAGCTGCAAGGGAGCTAACTATTGTTTACAAAAAAAGGTCATTTCGTTCGTGTCAGGTGTTGCATAATAGATCTAGCTACGATTGACAGTATGTCGTATGATTAATGCCTTTAATAAGATAAAATAACAGTAATATTTTAATTATTACAATATGAGGGTGCATTTGTTATAGTTTAGACAGTTCTTAAGGCCACATTATGTTCAAAACTACAGTAGAGGCGAAAATATTCTCCGCTCTAGACTACGCAGCAGCTGATTCATTGATAACACGCACACCGCGCGAGTGTGTTATTCGTCTAGGATCATAATGTCATCCCATGGGTGTCAGATCCCCCAAAATTATATGAAAGTATTGCTCTTCTTAAATCATAAGAAACTAAAACACCAGAACAATAAAATTTTAATATCTTTTCAAAGAATCTTACATGCTAAGTAGTGAGGTTTGGGTGGGTGGGGGAACTAGAAACATATACGTAGAGTTATCTTTCCGTATGCTCCCGGAAATAATCGAAAGCTTTTTCCGTGGCGCTGCTTTCGGAGTAGGAGTGTGTAGGGCCAAAGATATTCAGGTTGGTGTCTCAGCAAAGATTTATGATAACCACTTGTCACTGAAAGTTTTCTTTCTCTGATCCATGCGTTGATTACGCTTGGCGAGACTCCGCCCCTGCATGCTGCAGTGTAATGAAGCAGCTGACAAAGATACCATAACATTTGATTTAGTACACAGCGCCACATGATGATCTGAGATATTGGATGATGGTGCAATACAATGAATACTAATACAGTGTGTATTTATAAATATAATAATAAATAGATATAATTGGTTCCAGGGAAATAACGAATACGTCATTTATAATTTCGTGGCACGAGACTTGAGAATAGCAGATCATCATCATGCTTCTTTAGCGGCCAAAAACTTTACATAAAGTAGCCTGGGTGGTCGATATTATTGCTTTATTGGGTGTTCTGTTCAGTCACTCGTCACACCAAAGCCAAGGTAAAAATTCAAAATTATTCACCCGCAGGGAATGTGGATATCGCAGCCGTTGATAATGCGATCTGTTAGCAGCATCGTACCTCGTGACCTCGGACTATTCACCTGCAGGCAAACTCACTACGTTGCCACAAGAAGTATTACTATTACTATTATTAACGGCTACTATTGTTAGGGGGCAGGAGCGCTCACGAAATCTTTGTGACTTCAAGGAGGAGTGGGGGGAACAAAAACATGCTATTTGCAGTCTTTTGATTGGTGAAAAATGTTTATTTGGTCGGAAATTCTGAAGTGTGTTTTATTTATTTATTTTTATTTTAGCTTGTTCAGGGCTGGGCCTTAGGAGTCACCTAGTAGCAGTCTTTAAAAAATCATGTGGGGCGACTTTACCTTTAATCCAAACTTGCCCTATTGGGACCTAAAATTTTGGCCAGCACTATACCCTAAAGCCAGAATGATTAGTGGCCAATTATTGGGCACATTTAAATCTCCTTGTGCGAACACCCTCCACTCCACCCACAAGTGCCCCCCTTGACATTGACAGGTGTCCTTTATAGTTTGTCAGAGGTCCTCCTAATTTGTAAACCAGGACCACCTTTGCTTACAGTGCTAACTTTATCTTATACTCAGTATAAAGGCTGATTATAATCCAGAGCCCCAACAGAGTTAAACTGAACAAACTACAAATTTTCAGGTTTAGAATTTTCAGTGGATTGTTCAAATTTAAGATTGCAGAATAAACCATATGCATATTATATTGACCAGTTTCTGATTTGCACAGAACATGTTTGACCTAAATTAAATGTTTGAAGAAAAAGACGTAATAAAACCCAGGCTTAAAACAAATTAAACCCCAGTATGCTGTTTGCAAAATAAATTGCATAATCTCACATCATTTATAAATCTGAAATACATATAAAACCAAGATCTAGGACCGGAAAAAACAAGGAGAGAAGAGGGTGAGGGGTGGAAGGTAGAATCATGGCTGTGTCAGACTAACTAGTACAGTAGATTCCTCAATCTCACCATCTTTCTCTTGACATATTTCTGATTGGAGAATCCATTGTTATGTATATTCTCACAATCAGATATAATGCAAGGAATCTGTGTCTTTTTGCATTGAAAGTCCATAGCAATGTCACACACATCTTCTACCTTCTGTTTTAAAACACTGACACACAGTCAACCATTAGTGGTTTAAGGTCCAGCCCTGGCTTGTTACTGTAAGGGTCAAATTGCATCTGATGTTCACAATCTTCACATCACTTTATGACCAAAGGTAAAATACTGCTACAATAAATATTAACAGAAACTGCATTCAGTATTTTTAAAAAGTTGTCACAATATCAAGGATGTCAGATTTGTAGTACTGGAGAAGTGAAGTAAAGGGGATCTGAAGAAGGTGATTTTTTTGTGCGTGTGTTTTAGGACTAGAGATGGAGTCACCTGGGGACAGCACTGCAGTGATTCGCATGCGCAAAGACTTTGATGCTTTTCTTTCTGGCATTGAAAGCAAAGAAGAGCATCCATCTTTCCTTCTTGATCTGGATGCTGATGTGACAAAAGTTATGCCTAAAATCAAGCAACAGAAGTGCGCACCTTCACTGAACATCAAGCATATCATAGGTAAAAACCCCACAGGCATAGGAATTCTCCATGGATTCTTGGTATTCTAAGATTTTTAGGTCCTTATTCTGAGGAGAAAAATTTTGTGTCTTAATTTTTTTCCCACCATCTGTCTTGAAGTTAACCTGTGCCTAAAATATAAAATAAAAACAAGTGACTTCCGCTTGGAGGATAAGCCCAAATTAAATGTAAAACAAGATGTTGCAGCCAACGCGCCACATCTACTGCAGATAAGTCTTTTTCCGTTTCGTTTTTTTCGTCATTTTTGTGTTGTCCTGATGAAGGGGTAGTGCCCCGGAACATGTAGATTGTCTTCGTCTTTGTCCCTTTTCTAGCTTGGTACAGTTCCCTTGTTTTACAGTTACCCTGTGCATAATCTCTGTGCCAGTCCTGCAACTTCCATCATTGACCAGTACTAGACCAGACCACTTTGACCAGACACTTGGCTCTTTCTTTAAGAAACAGTAGACTGTAGATGTGATGACAGAAATTGAGAAAATCAAGCAGTGGTGAAACCTACAACTATTTATTTAAGCATATTTCTATGGTGCAGATAGCTCAGTATGCTTTACAAAGAAAAGATAAAAGTTTTTGCATTTCATTAATAATATAAGGCTTCCAGCAGATGAATCTGATGTATTTACTACATTCAAAGCTTCATAATATGGTTTTAAATTTAAATAGGTTTTGTTCAGCATCTCAAAAAGTCAGGATTTGTGATTAACCACTGGAAAACATCAGCGCAGTGATGGCTGCATACAACAGCTTTTTCTTTATTAAAGTATTAGTAGAAATTTGAGATGGGACAAGCAAGAGTTTAGAATATTGATTGCTTTTGTATATGTTATAAATAAATTCAATACTGAGTAGTCTAAAAAGTGGCCCAAGAATATTCAGAGATTTTTTAACTGGGCAATTCCCATGCCTGAAACAGATAAAGCATTAGATCACAAAAGCTATTTGCATGCTGCATCACAGATATTTATATAATAAGATATAAGATATAAAATCTTATCTGTATTTTTTTAAACATGCTTGTATTTTTGCAGAAAAAGAGAAGGAAGAAAAACTACGAGAGTCTGAACTATTAGCAGCCCGCAGCCAGATTTCTTTGCTGCAGAGTCAGCTGACCTCTTTACAAACATCACACAAACGTGCACGAATTGAATTTGAAACAGATCTGGAGACAGTTAAGCATGAGCGTGATGTACGTACATTCTCTGTGGTCTTTGAAAGTTAAAGAAATGGTGGTGGCTAACTGTAAAGTTATGGAAATTATAAAATAGCCACTGGTGTCCCACACAGTGTTGAGTGCATCCACATGAAGTACACCGATAAGGGAAAACATCACACAATGTTAATAATCAACAGACACTTTGTTTACAGTAATGAGAATAAATGAACAAAAGGTGAGTGAATGAAATGATAATTTTACAATAATGAAGATGAGTAGATGATGCACAGACTGACAGTAATTCACCAGCCTTTAAACTGCCCCCACCTTTATCTACAAACACCTAATGCTAATTGGTCCTTCCCACCCTCACAGGATGTTCATACCTCTTGTTATCTTTAAGCAAAAAAGAAAAAATAAAGGAGAGGTAATGAAGCTACGAACTGATAAAGTCTCTGTTATAAGGCTAGATGTGGCTTATAGCCACAGTCAGAAATAAAGTTCTTGTTGAAGTACCCAAATCATACACCAAAATGGCCAGTCCTGGGTGTTAAAAATTAAAAGTGGGTACTTGTGAAAAAGCAGAGGTTGAAGAGTCAGTTTCCTCCCTAAATAGAGGGATGTCAACCAGGACAGACTTAGGCAGCATCCAAGCAGAATTAATCCAATATGGAGAGGAAAAGAGAGTGACGGTGCTGGATGTCTAAAAAATGGCCAGCAGCATGGATACTATTCCTTATACTACTCCCCAAGAAGGTAACAGAGCCAAATACCTGGACTATGGGACAGTAAGTCTCATCAGCCACCCATCATCATCAACATCATTATCACCATCGCCTTGTAACCTTTCACGGGCATGGGATGCCTCGTGGCATTTCGGTCCTGAGCCAGTCTCAGTTTTGTTTCGTTTCCCCAGTTGTGCTTGTCCTGGTGCTATCTGCCTCAAAGGCTGCAGCACCAGGTATTTCTTGGCAGGCCTCTTTCCTGTTTCCCTGGGGGTTTCTGTGTGAGGGGCTGTCTAATCTAGCAGAGGCATGCGCATAATCATTCTCAAAAGACTAAAAGAATAAGGACAGAGGAACAAGCTGGGTTCAAACTCGGGAGGACCACAGTGGAACAAATCTTAATGTATTGAAAATTATTGAAAAACATTTGAAACTTCAGAAAGTTCTGTTCCACAACTTTGTTGACCTTGAAGCCTTCAACAGAGTATGGTGCAAGGACCTTTAGCACATACTGCTGAGAAGGCCTAGTGCAAGTAATCGAAGCACTCTATGAAAACTCAAGCAGTGCTGTAACTATGAACAATCAGGTAGATGACCTGCCCAACCACAATAGGGGTCCCAAAAGGGTTGCTTACTGTCACCAGTCCACTTGCACCTCTTCGTTGAAAAGATCAGGCATCACACCCTCCATGAACACACATTTACTGTCTCGGTAGCAAGGATAGCTACATCCAACCTGTGCTTTGTTGATGACATCAACCTTCTGGGTGGCAGTGCCTTCAAATAAATATTAGTAAATTGTGGAGGAACAGCAACATCAGTTTTCTCACAAAGATCGAGCTCTACAGACCCACAGTGGTCTTCATTCTGTTGTATGGTGGTGAAAGCTGGACATTGACAGCTGAATTAGCAAAGAAGATCAAAGCCTTTAGGACCAAATGCATCTGTAAACTCTTCAGAATCTTGTGGAGTGACTACAAAACAAGAAATGGTCTGCAAAAAAAAGTAGACTGGCTTGTTGCAAGGAGCATCTCGCCACCATCAAGAAAAAGGAATGTGATATGGTTTGGCCGCACTTCACATCATAATATATTTTCTCAGACAATCTGGAGCATGGCATGCTGGAAGGAGGACAGGAAGGCAAAGGAAATGCTGGCTTGACAACATCAAGGAATGGACAGCACTTGGCTTCCCAGCTCCGCTACGAATAGCAAGAAGACGGAACAGGATGGCAGAGATTGGGGCAAATGATGACAGTTCCTGCCATCGATAGAGTCAGGTAGAAAGAGATGCAACCCTTAGGTAGAAATGCAGGATAGCAGAGTCCAGCATTTCATGTTGCACAGGGAGACACAAGAAACTGACTGATGACACCGCAGCTTGAAGATAGCTGACAAACTTCACACAGGTTTCCATCAGACTGCTGCAAAATCTAGATGTCATTTGAATCAACAGTTGGCATTGGGTAGGATCATTGCAAAAAAATTTTTTATAAGAGGCTTGCTGGATGTTTATTCTCCACTGCCTTGTCATTGCAAATGTCTAATTTTCCAAGCATGGCCTACTAGCAGGCGAGATGAGTGAACAGCTTTTGTGACCTATGCGCCTCTGCATTCTACTGTGGTTCCCACATGCACTATCACGTACATATGGAATAACCAAAAAGCAGCTCTTGATTCCTGTAGATGTATGCATATGCATGCATGCACACACACACTAATACACAGAGAGCCTTTCAAATTATTTTAAAATAATTGTAACAATTTATAACCCTTTGATGCCAGCAGATTTATCAGTACCAGCTGTTTTAGATATTCATTTTAGGGAAACATCTTTTTAAAGGTAAATCATGTATTAAACATAAAAGGAATTAACTGCATACATTAGGCTTTATTTATTCATGATACCTGTAGTGGATATTTCAGTAATCAGAGCCAGTGCCAAAGTAGGCACAATGGCCAGAGGGCATTTTACTGTGTTTACAATATTGTTCATTTTCCATGATTTTTAGGGTAGATGCCGTTAGTTTAGATCTACTTATCCACAAAAGTTTACTAAAAGTTAAAGACATACATCAGAACTTATATCTGTGATATATAGTTTAATGTTTCCTCTTGACTAAAGTCATTTGTAGGATTTGGGTGAAAAGCTGTTTAAGAGTGTTGATAGCACAATGACTGCCAGGGGCTTTGGATTTCATCCCATCCATATCGGCCATGGGCGTTGTGCAAGTGACCCACACTTTCAAAATTCAAACGCTCCTTGCGGAAAGTGGTTTAAGGGAAACAAATGGAAGTCCAGTTTATTTAAGTGTGTTTTTGTCTTCACAAAGTACAGGTGAAGATTAAAGTGAAAGTAACATCAATTTTTGTGTAGCATGAAACAGAGCGTATGTCTGAACTGCGTGCCAAGTTGCGTCAGACAGTGGAAAATGAAGAATTTCTCAGGAAGGAATTGGCAGAAGGAAGGCGTGAGTGGGAGTCAATACGATCCGGTCTTGAGACCAAATTATGCCGACTGCAGCGCGAAAATATGCAGCTGGGTGAAGAAGTTCAAAAGGCAAGTTTTAAAAAATTATAATTTTCTTTGGTCTTTAATTTATTGTTATTTATTAGCAGGTCACATTTGATATGTTTGACACTCCACAGCAAAATGAGACAGTGCACCTTTAGCCCATTTTGAGTTTTGCTGCCTGTTTTAAAGTATTTTGTGTGCTATTTACAATGCTGCAAATCCATGCTTGTCAAGTCCTTGTAAGACTTTTCCTGTAATTCGTACAGAAAATTGGAAATAGTCAAGTCTTACGGCATTATCCTACAATCTTATATAAGGTTCTTCGGATTCACTGGTAAATAATCGAGGGTGGGTGTTTGCTGCTTAACACCCCGCTGCAAAGTAGGTGCATATTAGAACAGTGTAAAAAAATAGAATGTAAAATTTTGTATGGATGAGCATAACCAAGACCATCAGCGATTTCATCCATGACTTTATGGGTTTGTATATGTATAGGAATCTGAGTATTTTCTTTCAATAATACATTGTAAAAAAAAAAAAATTCGTTGTTCTGGGATTGTATGGTGTGATGTGCCAATTTAACTAATCATGCATATCCCATGGTTTCTTATGGTACTTTGGGTAAAATCTTGTGCAAGAGGTCTCAGTAGCTTGATAGCTGTGGAAACAGTTTTGAAATCTGATAAGATGTCTTATCATATAACTGCATATAAAACCATCTTAAGAAATAACATAAAGGAAGATTTTGTTAATGATGCTTTACTACAGTACAAGTTTTCTTGAAAGTTAATCTTATGAAAGGTTTTCCCCTTTTTTTATGTAGTTGTGTTTTTGATGGGTAGGTGCGAGAAGAGTCTTGGCAGCAAATGATGGAACTGAAGCATGAGTCGGGGCGATGCTTGGCTGAATTGCAGCTCAACGTTACTGAACTTGAGGAGACTAAAGCACAGCTTAATCTTCAAATTCAGCAAGTATTTTTTTCTGTTTAGGTCTGAAAGATTGGTTGCTAGTTGTTTGGTAAACTAGGCAAAGCTAGGAAGGCAAAGAGTAGTGAAGAATGCTGTAGGGAGAGAGGAGGGAAGAGGACAGAAAAATGCTGCAGAAGGTCCCCTACAGTCCAGTCAAATCAATGTGTACCAGCTAGACAGCAGCGGAAGAGGGTGGAGTACAAATAAGATTGGAATCCACAGCCCTCACTGTCTTGGTGGCTGTAGACAAGTGTCAGTGAACAAGAGCTCACTCAACGCTAGTGAACACTTGCTTGCAGGTGGTGAACTCACCCACAAAACTCTGAGCCTTAAAAAGAGGATCACCCCTCTGACTCATCAGCGCTTCCAGTGGTGGGTGCATCGTTTCTGAGACACGCAATGGAAATGGCCCCGCCACTTCCGGTGCTGTTGCTACAGCTCAACCTCCAGTTCTATGAGCTCAGCTCTTCTGGCCTTGCTGGTGCCAGTTGTGCTAGCAGTTCCCCCCCTCCACACATCCTGCCCCAGTTTGGCCACTGGGCCACACTTCTGGACCTCTGTTTGACTGGTTTGGTTCACTCTTCTGTCATAGGGGCTGTGTTGGGCAGAAGTGGCCACTTTCCTTGTGAAAACCGGCTGGTTGTCTTTTTCCGCACCTCACTCTCTGCCTGTCTGCAGTTGTGTGTGGCTATGCGCCCATGGGGGTCTTGGGTGACCAGGGCATCCTGACACTGATGGAAAAACTGTTGCCATGCCCTGAGCTCACCTTCTAGTGCTCTCCAGGTTCTGCCTGGCTCGCCCATTCGCATGTTCTTGCTGGGCCTTCCAGTCTGGCGGGTCACCCTGGCCGTGACAGATTTATGTCACGGCTTGCTTGTGGCGCTGGCGTGGTCCCTGAATCTTCCTCAGCTCAGTCGAAAGGATCCCCTCCCATTCTGAGTACTAGTGGGTTCCCCCTGCACCCACGGCCCAGCGTTATGCACCCCTAGCCCAGTTCCTCCATCTGCTCTTATAGCCCTCTATGCTGATCGTCTTGGTGCATCAGTCTCCACCCTATCTTCTGGTGTCTGCCAGGCTCTGGTCGACCACCAGAGTTTTCTGATGCATACAGGAGGCAGTGGGTTTATTGGTGCTGGGCCAGGATGGGGGATCCCTCCCGGCCTCAGGCGGTGGACCTAGCCAATCACTTAGCCTTTGTACCCAACAAGGTCCACCTTTTTTTCTATATCTGGTGTGCAGGTGAGACGGTTCACCATTGTCTCAACCCTTTGTCAGCAGGGTGTCTATAAGCTTTGGTATGTCACCCTGGTCACTGATGTCACCCCTGACATCGCCCTGTTCCAGGGCCGCGCCCTGCGTTGGCTCCCCTCCTGGGACCTTGGCCACCGTTCATATGCCTCTGTAGGAGCCGCTCCCTCGCGGTTTCCTGCGGGATTTGACTCAGTTTTTCTCACTATGCTGGCTTGTGTTTCAGCAGGCCCTCTCCAGGCCTTCCTCAGATGTCAGAAAGGAATATAATTACTCCTTTTCCTTGTCCTTCCTACCTGCATCGCAGGTGAAAAACTAAAATCTAGGTGACCCATTCGCCTTGGTTTCGGTCGCACCTGGTGCATTCCAACTGATTATATTGTCCAGTGCACACATTACGCAAGTAACGACATCACCTCGCATGTCGCTTAATGCCACCCAGAGGCTACTGCTTCTGTCCCTGCAGTCAGTATTTTATCATCACCCACCTCCATTTTGTGCTAGTCAACACTCTCGGTCATGGTACAGTATTGTGACAAGAAAATACAAATTTCTTAACTAAATTTGAGTTTCTTTAGCAATACTTACCATGACCCATCATAGGCCCACCCTCCTTCCTGCTGGTCTTTTTTCAGGCTTCAGAAGGTCAGCTTGAATTGACCAGTGAGTGGATCGCATGGGGGGACATAAGGGTGCGTGCGTGCATGGAGGGGGCCTTACCAGGGTTTTTGTACAAAAATTTTGTTTGGAAGGTGCTGTTAGGGATTGCTAACTTGAGAATTTAGCACTCTGGGTCATGCTATGTATTGCTAAAGAAACTCAAATTTAGTTAAGAAATTTGTATCGTAGAGTGAAATCATGAAAAAACGGGATGTGAATTTTTGTAAATTGCTTTTTAGAAAAGATAACACTATCTGAAAACCAAACTGGGCTCTTGTTTCTTAACAGGCAAGTTCAGGAAATGAGAACTCAGCTGACAGACTTTAAAGACCTGCAACAAAAGCTACAGAAGTCAGAAGAGAGAATAAAAGTAAATACAGAGGATTTACAAATGTTTTGAGCTGGTCATTTCTCAGACTTCACTGATATTGTTTTATTTACCTGTGCTTCTAACAAATGTTGGTTTTAAGTCAGGGTTACCCATGGGCCAAAAACCCGAGGGTGACTATCACCCTGAAGTCAAAAATTTGGAGTTGATTTTGTATTATTTGAAGGTGATGGTCACCCTAATTTTTTTATGTACAAAAACAAACACAACCTTGCGTATAATTAATGGACAGGATAAATGGCCTGCAAAAGCTTTTGAATCATTACCACTCCCTGATAATTATCTCCCCGCAGGGCAAGAAAAGACTGAAATTTATAAAAATAAAAAAAAAAGCTAGATGAAGAACTGGATGCAAATCCTGCCATCACTATAATTCTTCCACCTTTAAACCTGCACCCTTCTACATGATTCAAACTAGATTTATTAAATACATTTGCTTGCTCTGTTTATTTTTTTTTTCTAAGAGATTTTACTTGGCTAGACCAGCTATGGCTCAACTCGTTCCCGATGATCTATACTGAGTATTGATAACTGTTGTGGTCACCTGGGTACCCAAAGATTTCAGCACATTTGAAATAAATGCTGCTTGCAAACTATCACACATGCAGTAATCTACATATTTCGAAACACAGATACAGCAGCTGTTTCTGATGTAAACAGGAACTTGAAGACATGGCTGCTCAGCAAGAGGAGGATGCTGCTGTAGCACGTGCCATGAAAGCTGATGTTGAAAAAGTGCCTGGTTTGGAGAAGGAATTAGTCAAGCTTCGTACAGAAAATGAATACCACAGGTGGATTGAGTTGTCAGAATTCTTTTTGATAGATTTTTGTTTTATGCTTATTTTTGCATGGGGTTTTTCTTTTGTAGAGGAAATCACAAAGTTGAAGTCTTAACGGCATTGCTAATGTCCTGCCAAATTTGAGTAAGCAGCTACTTGGGGAAGTAGTTTTTGGTTGACTGGTTGGTTTTTTGTTGGTTTTTTTTTTGGCTTCCCACAAAATATTGGTTGTGGTCTTACCTGAAGTATTCTAGTAATTAAAAAACAGAATATAAATAAGTGGCATTATTATTTCTTGAATGAAACTTCTACTCTATGTTCACATTGCTGCAGACAACAACAGCAGAATGTCTTGCTGCTGCAAGAACAGCTAACCAGCATGGAGCACAAACTTGAATCGGCAGAAAAGTGTTCAGAAGAATTTGCACGGCTGCAGATTGAAAATGAGGTGAGAGATTTTACACTCCCAAAATTAAACAAAACTGTATTGTGTTTCTCTGCTTTATTTGTAAAAATAAGGATGACAAACTTAATTTTGTAATTTTATTCTATTCGATTTTATATGTCCTTTGTGTGTTTAATGTCACCTATGGCTTACAGAAAAAATTTCCCTCTGAATTAGGTGGATTTTACTGATTAATAATTGTGAAATATCTCCAGTAATTTGAGATATTGAGAAAGTGTTGCATGCATAAATACCACATACCTGATCACATTCTTATTGCAAAAGTGATAATATGTATGGTAGACTTTACATTTCCTAATTTTCTGGAAACAGTGAAAAAAAATCAGTGATTTACCAGTAAATTTTAAGACCTCTAGAGCCTCCTCTTCATCCAGACAGACCACCACTTGTCACTCTGTTCTCAAGCTTTCAAGCATGACCACCCAAATTAGTAATTAGCCATCACTTAGCATCTTTATTTCCCACAGGACCAATAACTACGACCATAAAATGTCACTTCAGCTTAGCATCCAACACTACAGAAAACCTGAAAAAAAACTTGATAAGATGCAACGTTTAATTATGTTGGAAAAGTCTTTGTCAATAGTAATAAAACCTTGAAGGCAGATAAGTGCACAAAAATGACTGCGAAAACAAAATAAACACATTTATAAACTGGGTGAGGTCATATTGAAATGTCAGAATATATTATCTCACATTTGGATCAAAATTTGCTGTGTTTAAGTAATCTGATTTAAGATTTGGAGACAACTGCAAGGTGCTCAGTGACTTTTAATGTACGTGTGTCCCTTATTTGGCCATTTCTAGAATTCTGGATAGTAATAATGCATTTGCTCAAGTAATGAAATTCTTCATGATGTTAATTCTTTTGTAGAAATTTGCTCCACAGCCACTGACTCTTTGTTTTTAGGAACTGAAGGGACGCTTACAACGCTGGGAGGCTGAAGATTCAAGTGGATCTCGCAGACCACAGTTAGGGCCTGTTTATCATTTGTTTTCAAACAGCCAGTGCTGGTGTTTGCTGGTGGGACTGCTCTCTAGGATATCATGCTTGTAGCTCTTTTTCTTTGCTGTACATAGCAACAAAAACCGGACAGAGAGGAGACAGCCAAGGCAGCATTACTAGTAGGGCCAGAGAGTTATTTTAGGTCATGCACTGCATATAAACTAGTACAGAACGTGCAGGAATGTCAGAACATGGCAGATGGATGTAGCACAATACAGTCCATACAAAATTCAGAACCAACACAATCCACAGCTGTCGGTTTGCCATGTAATGCCTGTCAATAAGCTACATTCATCACACAGCTAGTAGGGCAGGCAGCTTGCAGTATACTGCATATTCTGTGCAATAGGATGCACAGTATGGCATACACAGTGCTTGAATTACATTTAGCACACCCATTTTCAAGACATGCACCCAATATGCTATGTTCAGCACAGTTGCTAGACAAAATTCTGTAAATTATAAACAGCACACTGCATAGGGTTTATGAGTACCTGTATCTTAAAATTATCAGTAGCAGATTACATCAGATTAAAAGATTATAAAATGCTATTTTTAAAAAATGTAATATGGTGCTAGCCTTAGGTGGATATGTGTGTGCACAGATCGCCGTCACATTTGTCACGACGAGTGATGGAGTTGCAGCTTGCACAAGCTCTGGCCATGGAACAGAATGGACAGCTACAATCCAGGTACACAACTCTACATTCTGTTGCCAAAAAGATGATGTTTGCCAAGAGTGTTGAGTTGTGTGTGTGCTTTATACAGTCGATTCCAGTTAATCGGACCACATCGGGACACGATGATTTTGGTCCTAATAACCGGCTGGTCCGATTACACAAACATGCTCGTGTTACAATTAAGACGGGACGTGCTATACGTAAAATACAGTGTACTGTATTAAAATGTCATTATGACCTTTATTGTGTCGCACACACGTATGGCGAACATAAAAACAAGAACTACAGTCAAATTTTGTTTATTGAAAAATAAATTTGTAAACAAATTCTTTGAAACAATCTACACGATACATGTACAGTACTCAACATGCGAATCACAATAATAAAAAAAAGTTCTAGCCAAATTCCAGTCAACGTTTGAAGAACTTATCCAGTGTGACCTGATGCGTTCTCTTGACGGATTGCACTTGAACAAAATCACCACAAACATCTAACGCAGCAATGGGACTGCCTTCACGTCCCTCCTGCATGAAATAGCGGCGCAAAGTTTAAATGCATTTCCTGGCATCCTGCGTTGTCCCTTGCACCAACTCACTGGGGCATCGTCGTCCCTTTCCTGGTCTTCCGATGCTGTTGTGTGTTTCACTGCAATTCGAGCAACAATTGCAGCGTCGTAGTCTTCATTGTCGTCGTAGCATTGAAGCTCGTTGTCGATGGATAAAAATTATTCGTAATTTTCTTATTCGCTGTCACATTCTTTGGTCCGTTTAAGCGGAATTTTGGTCCAAATAAGCGAATAATATTAGGCTTATGTACATAGGATTTGTTTCGGTTCTTTAAGATTCGGTCCGAATAAGCGGCTGGTCCGATTATCCGGTGGTCCAATTAACCGGATTCCACTGTACTTGATTGGCATCAGCTTGTTCCTGTAATGCCTTCAATAACACGATTGTGGGGGCATTTGTACTGGCATATGGGCAGGAATTCACATTAAAGGGGTCGAATGTAGTGCCCTGCTTACCAAAGTTTTGTATTCCACAAGGAAAATGCCTATGCTGGCTTACTGGAAAATGAACACACTTTAAAACTAACGTTGATTTCTTTCAGGAAAACTGTATTTTAAATGGGATAAACTTTTGTTTTGCATGAGTGGGTGTGAGATAAGCAGAAAGCAAGGGTTGTCATGGGAGTAATGGGTTCTGCATAGACTTGATTGTTTGGGTACATTGCAGATTCTACAACACTAAGGCAGGAGGGGTGGAACATTGGGGGTTGTTGCACTAGGAAAAATATGTCCAGCATCTTTGAAAAAAAATTAATTTTCCATGTTTTTCTGCATATAGAAGATGAAAATGTTAAACTTTATTTGGGAAGTCCTAAGTTCAAGCATAGAGTTCTATTAAGCAGAACATGAACTTTTTTATGTTATATGATCTGCATGTCACAAACAGGAGCCTCAGTGTTGACAGGTATTGGTCACAACAAATATTTTCTGCCTCAAAAATATTAAAAATAAACAGTGAAAAAAAACCAGATTACAGTTTATTATAGAAGCTGGAATTAAGTAAATTAATGTGAAACTGGCTCAAACTGTTTATGTCAACTTTCTTTTAGCCTAAGTGTGGCAGAAGCCAAGCTTGGAGAAGCTGTAAAGACACAGAAGAAATTGTCTGGTGATTTAACATCCCTGAGACTGCAGAAAGAACAGCAAGAGGAACAGATGAAACGGCTTCAGCGTAAGCTTCTGCTTGTCACCAAGGTTGGTCAAGTCAGCATAATACACAGAACTGCCCTCTTCAAAGGTTTGAGTATCGTCTGCTATGCTCAGGAGAGGGGTTCATGTTAACATCATCAGACGCCATGTTGGCTGCCAATAAATGCCACATAACATATCAGCCAAATGTGTTTATACTGTTCTGCAAAATATGTCAGTTCCCTTCTTAAAGCTATTGAAAAAGAGGTAAAAGGGGGGCCGGGGCAGTGATTTCTTTTACAACAGCCGGCATGGCACCTTGTGCAGTCTTGGCTAGTGCACCCTTTGTGATCACAGTAAGCAGAACCTAAACAAAGTGAAACCCCCCTATAGAGGGAGGGAGAAAAACTTAGCAGAGGACTCTCTAGGATGTATGACTGCAACAAAACCCCAGAATTGTGTGTCAATTTCATTGAGAATGCATGCATTCCTGCACCCTCAGGAGTCCCAGAATTGTCACTGAATTTCGCTGAGAAACATATGCATGCCTAAACCAAGAGAACAAAAACTTACATTGCGCATATGGAAACTGTACGTCAATAAACCAGATGAGATTAAGGTGAACACTCATTGTGGGGTGTGCTGTCTTTACTTTGTGCCATATGTTTTTTATATACAAGACTCTTTGAATTAACATCTGTTTTAATGTATTCTGTCAAAGTCTTGCTAAAGACAGGAAGCATAAACAAGATAACAAAAGCACCTCGGAAAGTAGCTTGGTATTTTACTTTTTAAAGGAGCGTGAAGGCTACAAAAGGATCTTGGACTCCTATGAGAGTGAGGTTACTCTACAGCTGCCTGCGAATGCACGTGTGCAGCAGCTAGAGGGGGTGGTGGAAGGGTACCGGTCACAGCTGCAGGAACTGGAGAAGCACTTTCAGCAGGTGATGGAGAAAAACTCTGCCCTCAATTCTCGCTGCATGGAGGTCAGTACCCTTGGGTCTTTGGGCATGAAAGCCTTGAGCAGAACTACATGTTTTCTTGTGTGTCTGTTATTTGTTTTGTTTTGATGATGGGGGTGGGGGGGGGGGTGGGATTTTTTTCAGTGTCACATATTTTTTCTTTCATGATATATACTATTCCAATATTTTGGGTTACAAAGTAGGTGCTAGTCATGGTTTAATATGGTACCCTGCTTCAAAGGAGAACCCAAGTAAAATACATTGACCTAAAGATAGTACCTTCTGCTTGGAAAAAAATTCCACTTCCTATGATATTTTTTCATCATTATTGACTCCATTAGCAAAAAGCATTCCATTTCAAGAGACCTTGTTGCAAGACTGTAGTGGCTGCCTTTATGTGTGCACTTCCAAACCAGACACACACCCCACCCACTCCTCCCCTAGAGGTTAAGTATAGCATCTCCTTGGAAGACCAGATACTAAACCAGGCACTTTTTGCTTTTTAATTGGGTGTAGAGGAAATTACCTTCAAACATGACTGAAAAGGTGTAAGAATGACATGAAGAATACATTCCATGTACTTCATTCACCACTTGGCTTTTCCTTAAATTGAAACAAAATTTTTTTAACCACTTAAAGGCTAAATTAGTTCTGGGTACAGTAGTGGGTTAACCTAACAATATTTTGTTATAGACAAAGCCCTAAATCTTACTGTTTTGTCCAATTTTAAAAAAATTATGTTTACAGATTCTAGAATGTTGTTATGCTTACAATTAACAGTTATAGATTTTTAGAATATCCATCAAGCAGTGCCTGTTCTTTGCCTGCTGCCTTGTTATGCAGTGTAATCATGTTTTCCTAACTAAAAGTTTTCTGCAGGTTTTTTTGCAGGGGTGGGGTGGATGTGGTTGGTTGGTTGTTCAAAATCCCACCAAAAACTGGGTTCTTCCCATGACCTAGATGTTAGCAGATTTAAAGTCTTTGTGGACAAGTGTAGAGGAAGACTAACCACATCATGAATGTTACAGCTTGAAAGATGTCAGCAGAAAGAAAAAATCACAGCACAACCCATCTCCTTAAAGGCTGACCAGGAAAAAATACAGCAGCTGGTGTAAGGATCCATTTCTTTGTTTTGTTTTGTTTTTTTAATTTCCTATTCATTTGTAGAACTATGCCCAGCAGTGGTGATGGTTGGGGCCTGGGTGGCAGTTACCACGGATATAGTAGCAACAGTAGGAATAGTAGCAGCTATAGGTTTGGCAGAAATGCCAACACATTTCTTCTTTTAGCCAGACCTGCCACCACATGTACTCGCAGGAGTTTGGGTAAGGGAATGTGGAACATCCCTGTGTAGATTGTTGATGCTGAATGATGGGACTGAAATTGTTCTAAAAAGTTTGGAAAGTTATAGGACTTCAGAAATGGCAGGTACACTGTTTCCAGCTGTTTGAGTTGTGCGAAAAGTCAGCTAATTGCACATCAAGTTTTCCTGCTGCTTTTTAGAATGAATTATGAGTTGTCTTGAACTTTATTTTGTATAGATTAAAATTTTGTTTTTATAAACACGTCAGGTTATGGAGTTCCCAATCAGTTAACTTCATCTCAGCTAAAATGAAATGCTGTGTTCTTACAGAGAAAGGGTTGTGGAGCTGGAGGACAAGCTCAAGAGAGCTGAGAATGACAAGGAGGTGCTAGAAATGAGGATTGAACAGCGGCATCTTCAGGTAAACGGCAGTGACATTTAAAATTAAAACGATCACACCATTTATGTCCAGTTATTTCCATTGTCATCCATCAGCCTTATTGTCATTTCTCTGTCAGTATTCTTTCTATGATCTAACATGATATGCTGTCTCCACTCATCGTCTTATCCCATCTTGTCGTATTGTTAGCAGTCAGTCTTCAACAAGATGGTTTATTTACAAATGTTCCTGATTTTATTCTGTTCTGCCTGTAAGGGTGACTATGATCCCTCTCGTACAAAAATTCTGCACTTCTCCAAGAATCCAGCTGCCCTTGCTCAGCAGCAGCGACAGGAGGAATTAGAGAAGCTTCGAGAGGAAAATTCACGGCTTGCAGCTCGTGTTCAGGTGCTGGAATCAAAGAAAGGAGCCACTGAAGATGTTACTGAGCAAGTAGACAAGATGCTGGAGAGTGTTCCAGAGAGCAGTGCAGTTGAAGGTTTGCGCATTGTGCACATTTACTTACAGCTGGGCTTTTTGGGGGGGTGGGGGGAACTATGTGGGAAGATGGGGAGGTTGCATGCAGTGTGCCCGCATAATGTGGGCTTCAGATTACGGGGTTTGTAATATATCTTTAGAGCAAGGTCAGGTGCTGCTTGTGATCTTTTTGTGTGCAGTCTGGATAGTACCAAGTGTTGGCTGGATTTGAAGGTTAGCATTTTAAAGGTAGTCTGTTTCTGATTTTGAAAATCATGCTTGGAGACACTTTTAGAATGCTGTTCGTGCCAGTAGACTTACTGCTTTTAGTTTTGTAGATAAAAAGTTGACGGACATATTTTGTGGTTGAGCAGAGTTAAAGGCCCAAGTTGCTCTTCAAAAACTGCGCAAAGAGCGCCTGGTGGAGGTCTTTAAGAAGACTAGTCATGAATTTCGAGAGACTTGTTACCAGCTGCTTGGCTACAAGATTGACATGCCAACAACAGGCCAGTACCGCCTTGCAAGCATGTATGCGGAGTCTCCTCATGACTATTTGCTGTTCAAGGTGGGTAAAGAGCATTTGCAGTCTTAATCACTGATTAAATAATGTGTTCATTTGCTAAAAGCAGAACTGAACCAAGCTGAACTAAGCCACATTTATTAAAAAAAGGGTAGATGGTCTGCATGCTGCTCTTGAACTTCCTTAACTTCTGATGGGCTCTTTCATTATTTATCTGTTTGTGCCAACCTGAAGGGGTCATGCCCTGAAACGTCGCTTCCTAACTCTGGCTTGGCTAACTTTTCTTTGTTGTACCTTTATCTCCCCAAGCTGCAGTCGCCTGTTTCTTAAGTCTTTCATTCTCACTGGTCATTCTCTTATAGCAAGGGTCATGTGGAGAGATCCAGATGCTGCAGACGGAGTTTTCTGAGAGACAGCAAGACAAAATGGAGCTGTACCTACAACACAACCACAGCATTCCAGCATTGCTAAGTGCTATCACCCTCGAACTCTTCAATCAGCAAACCATGAACTTGGGTTGACCTTTCAGGGTTTTCTGAAGGGTTTGGTATTTTTTCACGTGCATGTGAAACTGTTCACAAGATTTAGTAGTGAAACAACACAGTGGCTTGCAGTTAGAGCCATGTTTATGCAGTGGGACTTGGAAGAATGCTAGGGTGAAAGTGAAATGTGTTGAATGTGATGATTGACTCTGCAACATAATGGTGCAGTTTTCTGCACTTCGTGAGACCATGAATGATTTCTGGTAATAAAGTCATGCTTCAGTTTCTGCATAGTTGTGGTGAATACAATATGCTTTGGAAAGATTTCAGATAGATCATTGAGGAAGTTGCAATTTATACATCAAGTATTACAGTTTTTGTCTAACTGCTACGCTTTTCACAATAAACTGGGTGCTTCAGCCTAGTGCTAAATTTGCGACACATAGTGTCAAGTGTTATGATTTTGCTGTAACTACTATGCTTTTTCAAAATCCACTGGGCATAGCACCAATATGCTATGGAAAATTCTTAACAGTTCACGTGGATGAAATTTCGTTTTTCACAGCAGCATTTCTACATGGCAGCTCTCTGCCAAGAAAATCACTTATGTAGGGCTATAAAGATAATCACTTATGTACAGCATTGGCAAATGATTTTAAATTTTAGAAGTGATTTCTTTTAAATTACAGTTGAAATTGATCTTATGAAGAATGGAACACAGTTTGAATTCTCATAACTGAAGTTAAACTAGATTTTTCCGGGTTTTCTTTTCAATCTTTCTAGTTAGGTACAAAAGTTTCTTACTTGCCTATGGTATACACACACGATGCATACATGTGCAAAAATAAACACAACAATGTTCAGTAACACATTCTGATAACAAAACAGATAAAAGAAAAACTTGAATAACTGTTTATCAGCATTTTGCATAAAACACCTTATATGGATCTGATGCATATGATTTTTAAAACATTAAAAAAATTATTAAAACATTAAAAATATGAGGAATGTTTAGCATTGAAATAGCAGAACATGAAGATTGCAAGTTTGATTTTCACTTGAATTTCCCTATGACCAGCTGCTAAGGTTTCTAGCACTGAGTACATGTCCAAAAAAAACCACAGCCCTGTGGAGTGCAGATTCTAAATGCATTTAGAAGCTGCATACTTTTTACAGTTTATTCACAGTTTAGTATAGAGAGCATCACCATATAAAAGTGAGCTTTCTGACTCCACCTGTCAACCCAAGTAACTATTTCCTGTCCACCACCATCCTTATATAAAAAGACAACAGTCAACAACTTGGCCGACTGCAGCACAGCAAAACAGCCATGATCAAAAGCAGTACATGGCAGTGGCATCGCCACCTTCAACTTGTGACGTAGCTCTCTACCCCCTCGCAACCCTCACAGTTTACATTGGGTTAAACATTTCAGGCACTGACTGGTGACATCCCCTTCTTTCGCCAAATCAAATTAGATAACCAGCTGTGAATCTCACTGTGACGCTGTAGATCACAGATCGAGACTGGCGTATGTTGGGTCACGTCACATTTCTCACAACAAAGAAGCGACACCTGATCTCTGCAGGCCAACGGCCTACACATGAAATACTTAAAAAGACTGGACACCTGAGGCTAACAAAGGCTTAAACACAGAATATGAAATAAGACTTTCAGGAATTACAACAAAATCTGTGATATAAACTATCTGTCTTTCTGTGAAATGTCTAAAAGACACACAAGTAAGATCTACTTCCTTCAGTCCCTTAGGCGCAAAGTCGTAAATGGATGTCGGATGCAATATTGCCAACTTTCCATTCTTGCTTGTTAGGAGCACTTTCAATCCCTTTTCTAGATTTAAAACAGTTCTTCCGCGCTTTTCGGTGTATTTGGGGTCGACATTTCGCGTTTCTTAGTAAATATCTTTGCAAAAGAAAGTCTGCTAACATTTTTCGCTCGACCAGGGAAAGTCGTATACTGTGCAAAACCAGCCACTTTCGTCGGTCGGTGGTCGGGTTAAGGACTCCTTAACGCCTTAAAGGAGTCTTAAATGGGAGGTCATTTATGCAGTAATGGTCTCCGTCATAAATTTTTGGGTCGCATGCCGAAAGTCGTATAAGGGGAGGTCTTATATGGAAGGTTTTACTGTAGTTGCCGTACTAGAATGCTGGGAACAGTGCTAGTTTATACTTTGTTGGGTTAGCAACATATCTCAAGCAAGACTGTTCTGATATGCAATTATGCACCTTGTTTGCCACTGGAGGGTAAGCAATAACAGCCAAAAGTCCTGGTGTCGCAAGAAATCGGCCCACCAAGAAATGTGTTCCGGCATACATATTGCCCATGCGCTTACAAAACCGACCCTTATATAAGCTTGATCGGCTGTTGCAAGACATCTATTGTCGAGAATAAAATTTCGAGGGTATAACCAAGACAGTAACTTTGGAAGGCAGGATTTGGGTTTGGCTTTTGGAACTTAAATTTAACCTTCTGTCGCACGCCCTAAACTTACCCACCAAAGACAAGCGCATTTGTTATACAACAAAGGGCTGTGAGTGCCAAAGTTTTATTGGGGGGGGGGGATGACAAGCCTTGACTACGGAAGTTAAGTTTCTGGAAGGGGGTTTAGGGGATCCCCCATGGAGGTGACCGAGCCCGGGCAGGCTTTTCAGATCTAGAGCAGCTTTCAAACAGTCCTTCATGAATCTCTGCAACAATCTTGAATGCCCGTGTGCATTTTTCTGTCAATGAGACGCATCCATAATGTTTTGGGAAGCAGGAAGGAATATAGTCTGTAGCTGGTTACATAGCAGATGATGTTACCTTAATTTGCTGCTGTCGATGTTAGATGCAAAGTAGGCTGATAACACGATCTTTTTTTCCCCCGTACTTTCTTCTAGATATACTGTTGTGTGGTTATCTATCAATTATGTTCAAGAATACATGGAATGGAAACAAGCCCTAAGAAGTACAGTGTAACAGGACAAATTAAATTAACAGCTAACCGGTTGGGGGGGGGTGGAGTTTGAAAGATGGGGGAGATATTTCCGCCTTTCGGCGATTCTGCACCATGGATCGAGGTGGAGTGGGAGCTGAGGGGGAGGCCTTTTACTAAATTATGCACTGAAATATAAGCCAGACTGATAGCTGATAGCTGCTGCAAATCCTCCAAAAAAGATTCGACAATACATAATGGAACTGACATTGCAGGTAGTAAACGTCCATCCAGATGTTAGATATATCGAAACAACACAAACTTAAAAGGGGGATATAAAGCACTAACATAATACCAAGTAAACTTTAGGACAAACATAAATTGTAGAGCTTTAAAACTAACATAAAGGTAGAGATAAACAGAATGTAGCAATAGGGTGAGAGTAAGGTTGACCAGCAAGCACTCCACCACTCAAGCCACATACCTCCCACCAGCGGCGACAGAGTGCCAGGAAAGGGACTAACAAGAGGGGCCTCAACCACCACCAGTACAGAGCACCAAGCCACAGTCTACTTTCCTCCCCCTTCCTTTCCCAAGCCCCCCCCCCCCCCCCCCCCATAGTGCGAAATCACCGCACTTTCCCTCCCAAATCCACAATAACAATGATTGATAGGTGTTGTAATGAACTCAGTGGACAGAAGCAATTGAAATGATGTTTGGAAAGTGACCGAAAGTTGCGTTTACACAATATTTTACTCCAGATCACGACCCTGGGTCACTGCTGGATTCGATGCTTAGGGGTGCGAGTTCTATGCTCCACAACTCGTCAACTAAACCAAGACCTCAGGTAGCAGCTGGGAAAGTGTCTGAAAGCTGTGTCGCAACGTCTGCATTTTAGCTAGGATAATACATCTATTATCCTAGATTTTAGCTCATGCGCGCTGCCGAGCCCGATACGGTGATGGGAGGTAACTCAAACTGAACATTTCCGGCGAGACCCCAAAAATGATGCGGATCATATGCAGACGATTTTCAATGTTAATTCATGGTCCATTAAATACAGTTTCGCTTCCTTTTGAAGTTTGTTCAAGATTGAAGGTATTGTCGTGTACCTTGCATCTAATCTGCAACACTTACTTTTCTTCGGGCTGTTTGTCAAACGTGCGCATGACGAATGTTACGGAAGGTTATTCTTGTTCAGTTATTCACACAATGACATATTTAAGTTATTGTTATTCTCATAATTCCGCGATGATCCTTGATCAGGAATACTGCCTGGCACTTTTTAATTTTCTGTTCGAGGTTACGCTGACAGGATATACCCAAATAATGTGTCCGATCCAGCCTTTGAAGTTATGACTTTTCCTTTATGGGGTGTAAGATTTCATTCAAATCATTGTGTTGATCAGCGTGCCTGTTCTGTATCTTGATATCCAGTAAAACTAAAATGTCTACCTTCTTCTCTCGCAGCACACTGCGGATGCAGTAGCCGATACAGAGACCCAGTCTTCTGTTGAGTTTACAGGCTACATACCGGTTGGTGAGTTACTAGTGGACTGCAGTCAGATTTTGTCTCATGATGTATATACATACAGATTGTCGTGCTAACAAGTCATACTCGACAAACGGAGCAATACAGGAGTAGAAAATAATGTTTAAAATGATGAGCCATATTCAGTACACAGATGTTTTTTTGACGATGACTTAGTGATTTGTCTGTTTCAGATGAACTTGATATTTCATATACAAAAAGCAGTGGACCAGGCGGACAAAATGTCAATAAAGGTGAATTTTTGATGGATATATTGGAACACATTTTCCCCATTCATTAGAAGATGCATTAACCCCTGTTATTAGTGTTAGTAACTGTTAGTATTGCTGCGTTAGTGACCAAACATTGATTTCCACAGAGAGGATATTTCTGTTGTGTCATGTAAAAGTTTCCTAAAAAAATTAGAAATATTTTTGTTTCTAAATAAAAATAATACTTAGAGTATTTATAAGTTGCCAAGTGTTATCAAGTTTTCCAGCTGCATGCGCTCATCTGCATGTACACAACACTACATCTACATGCCTTTGTGCACACACTTCATGCAGACATCAGTACATGGGAAGTACCCCTAAGTAGGTGCAGGCAGGACAAGACAAAATGGGTTATGACAGGGAGAAAAGATGAGATTTCAACACTTTTAAAAGAAGGCGGTATATGTAGCTGGGGAATAGAAAGCCAGACTTTTCCATGTGGGTGGGATGAACAATGAGAAAGATCACAGAACAAAGGTGATGAACTTGATGCGAGATAGAGACCCTGTCTTGAGATAGAGATGGTCTGCAGTCTGTTGGAAGTAGCATAAACTAACTTAGAATTTATTCTTTAAACTTTCTCAGCTTAGTGCTTTCAAAAATAATTTTTTTTTCATCATGGTCAGAATCATTGTTCCCATGTGGTTTCAGCACAAAATGAGAATTTCCCATCCACAGATTTTGGGTATTGAATCATTTCTAACACCACTTTTCTGCTCTTTCTAAAGGGGAAAGCAATTGTCAGATCTGATTATTGGTTGCTAAACTTAGGCTTTATACATGATACCCCACAACCTTCAAATTCCAAAAGCATTTCCAAAATTCTTTGGTGCTTTAAATTTCCTTAGCAGCCATAATTGAAGGTGGGTTTTTTCTTTTTTTTTACTTTGCATGATTTGGAATCAGTCACAGATCTACACTCTCCACAATTTCATTTAGCCATTCAGATATAGAAACCCCAACAACATATTTCTATTATCCACTGCCTTGGCAGTCTAGGGGCCTTACATTGCAGACTTAATTGTTCACCACTCAATACATATTCAGCAACTTAGATGAGGGAAAGGCAATAAACTAGCAAATTGTAGATCAATTTTCCCTTGAAATTTTACTATTATTGCTTGATAAATGTTGATATCACAAGCACTGGAATTGAATTTCAGCATTCACAGCAATGACTTCGACTTGTAACCACTTGTAGTGATCACTGTGATGTGCGTGGTTCTTGTGCGTTTGTTTTCACCAAAATAATTATATTATTGTCTGATTATTAGATGGATATGGCAATGGAACCAAATACAATTAAAACGACTGCATTGGGATCTTGTAGCACAACAAACTCTCGAAGTCGATGGTGACAGCGCTACTCGGCTGAAAGAGGGATGTTTTGTCTCTGCGAATTTTTACCAGCCACAGCTTATTGAATTTTTCGTTTTGGGGAAATCCATTGAAGGACAAAGTTGGAAACTTGTAACTTATTACAGTACACCGAGGTACCCAACAGGTGCGACAAGATTTCTTTGTAGTAAGGGGTGACAGTGCAGGTACGTTACATACAAACATCTGGCATGGCCGGAAGTTCGCTCACTTCCAAAGCTTCAAGAGTCGCATGCATCCATAATTCTCCGAAAGACCCCCATGATTGATCCTTAGTAATGTTTTATTTGGTGGGGGGGGGGGGGCCAGGCCTTATTTTTCGACCTTTCTGCTGGCTGAAATTTCACTGTGGCCAATCAAATGGTGCAGTTTGAAAATGCACAAACCAGACTTTCTTGATGGGTTCATTTGATGTAAATAGTCGACGGTTCATACCCTGGCCGAGTCATACTTAAGACTTAAAAATTGGCAATCTAGTTGCTGCCCTGCCAGACATCTGGCAATATGCGGAACAGTACCAGGAGTGGTTGGCCTGGTGTCAGTATAATGTGACTAGGTGCGACCGAACCCTGTAGTGTATGGGAACAGCAGTCCCAACATGTGGCAGCACGTAAACTTTGCCTAAGAAACACAGTCCTGATATGCACCTAGTTTGCAGCAGGTCATTAAGCAACAAACACCCACCCACCCTCAATGTAAGCAGGGAAAACCAGAGGTTTCAAATTGACAACTTCAGCAGCTTTCACCTTCAAGACTAGGGGGTTGCCTTTGTTAAAACTTTTTTCCCTAGAGGTAAAACTAAGCAGTTAGTATAGGCATGCAGAAAAATGATTCTTTCACTGTCATTGTCAATCCAAATTTCAGCACCAACAACCCATCATCCCTACATCATTTTTGGGTTATAGCTCCAAATTTCCCAAGCGAACTTAACATTTATTTGGTGTTGAAGTATCACATAATGAACTGTTTTTGCCAGATTCTTTGACACTGCATAGCCATAAGTAATTTGATGGTGTGTTTATCAAATTGCATGCTTTCTCTTTGCTTATCTTTTTTTTAAAAACAGACGTGTTACATCGATAGGGATTATGATTGTCTTTACATTTAAACCAAAGGTTGATTGTGCAGCTTCTTTATGGGTTTAGTCTTACAGTTTATAGACTACTTCTGTTGTTCTTACAGGTCAAATTAGTAAGAAAATGTTTTCTTACATCAGGATATAAATGTAATGACTTTTTTCTCAACTTTGGTATTAGTCTTGGACTGCATCTTAAATGCGTTTATGTCAAGGATTCTAGTTCTGTATATGTATGTATATTTGACTGCTTTTATCCTTGCGCAAATGCCCTTATTCAGTAAAGTAGGGGGATGGGACTTTTTAAAAATGACTCCTTATTAGCAAGAGCATCTTACATGTAATGGTTCCATACAGGTAAGGGACCTACCTACTACTTTACTAGCGTTAAGTTATGCTGTACTTGTTTCCATTGTAGCTGATGAGTAATGTCTTCTTTTTCTGGGTGATTGCAGTCAACACAAAGGTGGAGGTGCGATTTCATCTACAGAATGCTTCTTGGCTATCACAAGAAATTAAAGAAAAACTGAAAGAATCTGTATGTATTTTTCCCCTTTCAAGTAATTACAAACATACAGTTTTACATTAACCATCTACAGCAGAAAAACTTATGCTTGCACGCAAGTCTGTCAATGTGTGGCCAAAGTATACAGTCGCAATCACATAAATTTACACAAAATGTTTAGTACTTTATATTGTTCCATAGGTGATGTCACACAGGCAACCCAAAGACTTGTCTTGTAAACCTGTTTGACAATTATTTTGGGAAAACTTTATGAAGTCCCTTCATAAGCCTGTGGTCGAATTGAAACTAGCAAGTGGTTCATACTGTGAATGTCCTTAAAAATACAAACTAATGGTTATATCTGCTGCTGCTTTAAAGTGTATTTACAAATAAAATAAGTAAAAAGTTATGCCTATTGAGGGCAGCAGCCGTGCACTGTGCTACCACAGCATGTTTAGTAGAAAAGCACAACACAAAAATAGGCCAGAATCCATAGTTCCTCAAAAACGTTTGCTGACGCATTACAAATTTAAGCCATAAGTACATTCTAGGATTACCAGGCACACAAGTCCCAATGTGGGCTGGTAATCTGCACTCTATTTTTCTAAGCTGTTGGATTAAAATAGAGCACACTGTAAAACAGAAGTGGCAAACCATTTGATGAACGTATTTGCAAAGAAGGTCATCATGAACATAACAGTAAACAGAAAAGAGGGTTGTTTTGGGAAATATTTTGATCAAACTGTGTATATCAAACACTCGGTGACATTAGCTTAAATGTAAACATATTTTGGGAGTGCAGAATATGACTCACCAAAAATGTTACATAGAAGAAAAAAAGATTCCAAGAAGTGAAGCCAAAAAACCCAGTACTGTACTGTAGGTGTCATGGAAACACATTGCCTAGATTATGTAATTAATATTACCAATCTTAAGTCATCAACACTTTTTACAGAAGGCGAACCTCATTACGAAGGATGGATTCTTAGTGGTGTCGTCTGACAGGACACGAAAACAGCTCTTAAACCAAGCAGACTGCTTGGACAAACTGAGAACCATGGTTTTCCGAGCTGCTTCGAAGCCACGGGGACTGACAAAGGAAGAAACTGAACTTAGAGATAAAAGGTAGTTTAAACATTTTTTAAAATCTGTTTTATTTCTTGCAAACATAGCCAATAATAAAATTTCACTTAAAGAAGTGAAGATGCAGAGTGTAGATGTGGTCAGTTTGTTATCTTCCAGTATTTGATTATATCCAACAGAATATACCAAAATGTAGCCACATGGAGAAGTTAATAACAGATTCAGTACATTTTTAATGACTATTTTTAATGACTAAAAATAATCTCTCACACACGCACACACCCCGTACACAATATAGAAAATTAAGAAGCATTAGCAGTATTTATGCCCAACCAGTTTAAAATGTTTCTCAAAGTGCTTGTTATTTCCTTGTTACAGACTTGCCAGAGCCACAGAAAAAGTGTTACGGGAGAAACGAAATCATTCTTTAACCAAGCAGTCCAGGGGAAGCTTGTAGAATAGAAGCAATCTTGCATGTGGGGAGTGTTTGTTCATACAACTGAAGTGATCCGCATAACTTGGTCGTGTGCTTGTGTTTATATGCTTTGATAAAAGAAATTAAGAGCAATTTAACAATAAAAAATGTCGGGTAAACACCACAAATTGTGTTTGTGTCAGTGTGCCATGTTTGTGCCTGTGTGCTTACATGCTAACCAACCAAGGTGATTACAAGAATGGGGAAATTCCAGTTTTCACCGAACTGATGGTGAGTAATTAGTAATTTTTGAAACTAGCCCATTAAAATTTTCACATGCCCAGGTGGTGGTGGTGTGCTGGGTTTTTTTTTTTGGGGGGGGGGTAGGATAGTCTCTATAACACATCACGACAACAGTAAATACAAAAGTGTTTTGGGAAGGGTCTTGATGGGAAAGTGACCCTATGTGCTATCATATATGGACTATTTTGATTACCAGGAACACTCCAGCAGTCAGCCAGACCGCCCCCCCCCCCAAAAAAAAAAACTGGCTAGCGAGATACAATCTTTTTTTACTGGCCCAGCAAGATTTGCCCCCATCCCCCAGACTACTGTATTTCCCCACTCCTGCATAATATGCTCTTCATTCAAGAGATGGCACAAGTTGCTAAGGAAAAAATGCCTTACTGCATTTTTTAAGCTACCTAAACTTTGAGAAGACTGATATGCATGCCTATTCAAATGTTTTTTTTCTAAATCCAGAGTTTAAACATCTCAGCCTGAAATTGAGGGGGTTACATCTTGATGTTTTCTTATTAGGAAGAGAAAATGGGGAGAGAGAATTTGACTTGGTGATCAGGATGTTCAATGTAAACTGTCCACAGGCACTTCATGCTAAGACTAAGTCTGTACAAAGTGAAACAAAAAAAATCGGAACCCTCACCCTCATATATTTTTTTGTTGTTTTAAAAAGTCCCTCAGACTGCTGAAGTGCAAACCGGCCATTGCCATGATGGTACTGAAATCACCGTTTTTTTCAATGTGTGTTTTTGTTTTCTTTGTTGTACCTTTATTACCCCAAGCCGCAGTCATCTGTTTCTTTTCTGAAAATCTACAACAAAATTGTAAAAGTAAGTCTGATGTGAGATTTCACATTGGATTTAAACAATGCCAATCTGAAAACTTCTTATTTACCCACTGCTGTGTGGGGGATGGTGGAGGCAAAGTCATGCATTCATTCTTAAAACAAATAAAAAAAAATCCATTTCCTGCTGTCAGTCACACGGTCAAAACAGCGCAGGTTCTCAGATTCAACTCTCGTCTTGCATTCATTCTCTCAGCTTTCCTCCATGGCCTCTCCTGTTTCGGTCTCTCTAGTGGATTCTGCTCGAGAACAGTGATCTCGGATTTCTGCAAAAACAAGAGGAAGAAGTGGATGCAGTAAAACTCATAATGGAAATGTAATTTTAAAGCTGAAACAGATTTATCTGAATTACCTGCTAATATTCTTGTTGGACTTTTTCAGTGAAAACATTGTGACTAGAAGACATTCTGTGTCGTTTGTAAGCTCGCTCACCCAGGGTTCACTACAGTTCCGCAAGTGAGATTTAACATCACAACATGGTGGGTGGGGGGCCTGGGGGCTGGATGGCTTAGTAGAGCTGCGGATTAGCAAATGGAAGGTTGCTGGTTTGAATTCTGGTGTGGCCAAAGCTTATTTCAGGGACTTATACATTGCACAAACTCCTTTTGACCATTCCTCCAATATTAAATTGCCTCGCTGCACCGGTCATCTTGCTGCAGCTATCGGTTTGGTGGTTCTTTCAATGCATCGCTTAATAATAAAATCCCACCACCCCCCATCCCCCTATAGTCCACCACCCTGATATGCACCCAGTTACAGCAGGACATTAGGGAACCATAACCAACCAACCTAACATCACAACAAAGTGACAAGCTTTCAACGCACACCATTAGTCATGAACTTGGATCACCTGGGACTTGGGCAAATGAGAGAACATTGTTCTTTCAGAAGATTGTTAGAAAACAGTCAATCATGGGGCAAAATGAATTTGCATTTGACAACCCATTAACAATGTCGAAAAAAAAAAGGTGAGAGAAATAAATCTGCTAGAAGCACCATCTGACTCAGTAAAGCAACTCACTTTGAATAATCTGTATAAAGGCCTGTGTAGCTGGTGAATCTGGTTCCTCCTCTAAAAATGATTTTCCTTCATCACAGCACTTGCCTGTTCAGTTTAGAAAGAGAACACTTATCGAAACCACTTCACACCACCTTCAAAGCTATATACACCACTACCATGTCCTTGTGGGTTTACAACACACCACTCTGGAAAAACTAAATCACCAGTCTGCTATAACAATGTTTCTTTACCCGTTATTGATCTAATCTGTCTTAAAACTTGCCATCTTTTCATTCATTTTGTTTTTCATGTTCACAAAATGAAAATACAGCAGTCTCTGTAAAATGCAATTGCTCTCTTAAATCAGTGAATGTAACACTCTATGGACATTACATTGTCCATGGTGGCAACTTCTACAAAAGCATGGACTTTTTTCTTCTTTAAAAAAGAAAATTTACTGCAAAACAATGGTTAAAGTTACAAATGTAATAAAAACTGCTTTAAATTTACAACCGTAGAAGAATAGTTCCTGCCTGCTTACTTTCTGTTACATTTGCGAAGTGGTAATTGAACTTCATCCCTTTCTTTCATATGGTGTGGTAAATCATTTATCCCATAGCATCAAACAGAAATTATGAATGCAAAAGGAAATCACAAGCCAGCAAAATGACTGACAGAAGCCAATCTCCTTTCACAAGTTCTTTTTTCAGATTTTAGCTGTGATTTTTAATTTTACATTTTTTTCCACATCTTTAAATTATGGGTCCCTCTCAAGTCTATGTGTCTCCTGTAAATTCTTTGCTTGCTCACTTTTTCCACTCATTTGATAAACCACGGTGCAGCAAACATCTATATATGCTTGCAGTTATTACGAAACACATAACATGAATGTAACATTGTCAGAGCACTCACTTTTGTTTTCCACCAATCAAGGGAGGCCTGCTAATGAAATCAACCTAACAAATCTTATGCAGGGGATTTGCTGGGAAATTCCATACACTAATGAACCAGTCTTTCCTTTTGATCTTCAAAGGACTGGATTCATGCTGGCAAATGATTCTGCTCAAGTGATAAAAGCTTCATCCCTCTCCACATAAACTGCCATGCATGGGGGAAAACACTCTTTGAAAGCAGATTCAGTAATGGCCATTATAAAATTGCAAAAAAAGACTGCAGACTACCACACATCTAAATTGTGCTCTGACCTATTCGTGGGTCCAGCGGCAGCCTGCCAAGAAATGGAACACCAAAATCGGCTGCCAACTTCTGCCCTCCTCCTGTTGATGGTGGGAAGATAAAGGAATCCTTCTAAAACAAAAGATTGATTTAAGTCAAAGATTTATCTGCATTGAAGGAAATAAAGTAATTCTAGTTTTGAATTTTGGTAACAAGCACACTTTCTGCTTAACTGTTGTCAATTATCAGAAATGATTGGTGTAATAACATTACTTAACATAACTGCAACTTTTTTCGTTGTTACCTTGCATTTTGGACATATGAAGACACTCATGTTTTCTACCACACCAATTACAGGTAGGCCTACGCGTTGACAAAAGTTGACTTCTTTACGGACATCAATCAGCGATACTTCCTGAAATAAAACAAAATTTCTTTCTTCTTCACTACCAGCGCAGCGACTGCAATTTAAAAAAAAATGTATGTGTTCTGCATTCTCATCTGTTCCTTTGTATTATTTACTGATTTAGTACTAAAGCATTAGCATTCCAGCGTGACAACAGCTGTATTTCTGTATTTCTCTTACAAAAATTACTGATATGTCAACTGGCTCAGCAGCGGTTTGAGGAAATATTAAAATACCTGAGGTGTGGTCAGCACAATGGCACCATCCAAATGTGCTTGGCTGAGATACTGGACAATGGACAGATGTTCATCCGATGTGCCTGGTGGAGTGTCAATGACCAGGTAATCTAGGTTATCCCAGTCCACATCACGCAAAAACTGTTTGATCAGACCTGCTCACAACAAAATTATAATAATCAAGAATGCTATAAACAATACCACCCTGACCCCCCCCAACCCCCACTCAGTAGTTTGACACACACACACACACAAATGGAAATGATTTCTTGATTATCCCTAGAATTTAGGCTCATGAAATAATCACAGTATGCTACAAGACTGCACCAAGAGAGATAAAACTGGCCTGCCTTGATTGTGAAACTAGTCTTTGGCTGTGCTAAGTTGTTCTGCAAGAAGATGGTGCAATTAGCTGAAAAATTATTCACAGTCAATGACCATGCTTCAGATGCCTAATCTGGCACCCAAAAGAACTTTAGATAAAAATCTGTTGTCTGTCATTTCTCCTTTAAATATCCTTAAAGCTTCACCATTTTTCCTTGGTCCTCTCCAAATAACAGCATCTTCTGGGCCTTTCAACAAAAATCCCACAGACATTACAGCCAGATTATCTGCCACATACTGGAAACAAAGTGCATGAAGAAAGCATGTATATTCCAACATGTATCATGACTAAAACCCCGCTCCTCTGGCAACGCCAGCAAGTACAAATACTGCCACATTATTTTCACTGTATGGATTAAGGGTATATGAATCACTGTATTTCCCCTCCAGTTGAATCTGGAATTAAGAAACAAATTTAAAAAAACAGCATGTCCTCCGTACATCATCAATCTAAATGAAAATAAATGAAGATTTAAAATTAGCAAACCACTTTTCATTTTGAACGTGACACCAAAATAAATTTCAAAGCTTCGCAAGGCCCTACGTGCAAAGTACATTTCATTTGGTGGAAAAGATTGGTTCATAAATTTTTATAAAGTATAAGATCTTTAAAAAATAAACACAGTGACATCAAGATTTGTTAGGAAATTCCATTCAAAAGAACAGAGCTAAAATAACATTTTATGTCCTTCAAAGCTTCTCTTCTGCTAGGATTCCCAGAGCAACACAAACACCTCTCTATATACTTTCTTCTCCAGACAAAGCCTGCCATTTTCTAGTTTCATGCATATGGGTAAATTTACACAGAGATACTTCAAATCTGCTGCAAACCAATGTTTCTTTTTTTTTTAAGCTGTGGCATGCTGTTTTTCCAAATATGAAGTTAGAAGAAGAAAGAAGAAGAAGAAAGATGCAGCATGCAGTTTACAATAGGAGATTTACAGATATATGTTCCTGTACAACATGAATAGGAATAATTGAGATGTTTTGAGCCAGATTTCAAATTCAAATTTTGGAAATTCAAATCAGTACCTGGGTTGCTGCATGTGGACAATGATGGATACTTTTTTTCATTTTGTTATAAGTTAACAGACACTTTTTCTGTGCAAATTTAGTTAACCATTTATAACCATGTTTTTTTTTAAAAGTCTACACTATAATTCCAAAATAACATGCTTCTTTTGTAAGCAATGTGCTGGAAATGTATCCCTTTTTATCCCCCCCCCCCCAAAAAAAAAGTTTAATCCTCGTGTATGTATTTCAAACATCAATCATCATCTCCACCTTGTAAACTAAATCTAATCAATAATATGCATGCACCCAAGTCCATAAGAAATATTCTTCCTAGGAACAGTTGTTCACACTGTTGTCTAGCTAGTCAGTCTACACAGGTCGTTTCTTGCTTGGCAACTGATGGGAGAAAGCTTTCACTTGTTAATCAAATATTGATGAACAGGACAAGGAGAGCTACACAAGAATGTGAAGGATGTACAAAACTGCCAGGTCTTTTCTCCATGCCATTGATTATTAATCACACACACATTACACACACACAAAGAGTCACAAACACCCAACCAGCAATGAAACAAAGCCCACAATAAGACATCCAGGGCTGCTATTGATGTTTACCCACAGTCTCTGTGAAAATCAATACATGTACCTGATCACCCCTTAAGAAGCAAGGATGGTATCAGCAGACTGGCTAAACAGCCCTGTGGTATTTTCCCCTCCTATTCCTACCTGTCACTATTTGATAGCATATATACAGCTAGAGTACATGGCACTCTTTCTTCTGCAGCCCCTATAAAGTATAAGTGATGACCATTGCACAGAGTTGATTCAAACTACAAAAAATTTGAGCTTGGCAAAGTTGATGACATGTGAGACAAAATCTCCAGAAACATGACACTAGAACAGACATGCAAAGTAATACCGGATCAATATTAGTAAACAATTTATTCTCAGGAAAAGTTCAAGATAAAAGGAAAAAGTGGAACTTCAGAGCCCTACCAAATCTCCCCAATTATGTCCTATTAATGTTAAATAAAACTATACTTATTCCCTGGTTTTCTGCAGTGCAAATCTATCTGTTGTGGAGGGGGAAGACTGAAGCTTACATCTAGTTGTTGCAGCAACTTGTAAAGTTTAGCCACACTTTTTTTTTGTCTGAAAAACGCTCTTTAGTCTGCTTCTCTGTTTGTAAGCATGACCACCCCAACTCATAAGCAAAAATTGAATGTCACAGTAATCACATAACTCTAGCATTATGTCAGCCTGTTCAAGATCAAAGAAAGTGACTTCGGGGTAGTTCTCGAGCAAATCATGCTAACAATGTGTTGCCTTGTGATCTCTTACACGGTCTGCTATGTCACAATAAAGTGAATTTCAGCTAACGACTTCATTCTCTTTCTCATGATTCCATGGTTGACAATCATGGGAGGGAAGGAGGAAGGTGGTCGAATCGACTTAGGAAAATGGGGGAATTGATTTAGGAGAGTGGGGGAATCAACTTAGATGAGTGGGCAAAACGACCCAGGGAGGGGGCGAGCTGGTTGGGCAAAATGACCAGCCCCCATCAGAACATTATAAAAAAGCACAAGAACTCCGAAGCAGGACTATTTGGCACTTTGTGGATGTCTTGGGATACATTTAAAAAATTGTACCCATCTGAAAATAAACCAAGTATCAAAGCCAAGTGAGAATAGTACTGATGATCTGCCCTCAGTGCAGATGAGGTCTCGAAGCACACACACACCATCAAAAGTTTCTCCTTGAATTTACACAGATCTCAGAAATGCCCCAGGGGAAGTCAGCAAAAGCCAAATTCCACCCAAAATCTTAAAAATCCCTTCTCTGTTATTTGGAAAGTTGTGTCAGAAGCAAGGAAAAAATATCTTCTCTATTAGGAAATACTTAATAAGACTTCCCATCCCTGTACTTTATTGTTTTATGCATCCAGAAGGTGTCTAGTGGTTATCATAACTGACAGCTGTTGATTAGTGCTTATCATAACTGGAACTGGCAATTGGTGTTTATCATAACTGACATGTGGGTGAGTAGTTATCATAACCTAACAATATACTGATACTTACAACTGGCGACCATCCAGAGGCACTCTGATGGACCTGCCACGGTTAACAAAAGTGTTAAGACAATGTAGATGTACATTAAATGTACTTTAACTTTAAAGTACGCATACAACCTTAGTTCTTGCAATGTGGATACAAACAATACATTGAAATCACTGATATTTGACATAAAATCAGCGTACAGGTACAAAAGTAACACTGCGATTCGTCATCATTCATCAAAACATAAATCAGTCACTAGGAAGTGCAGTCCTTAGGAAATCTAGTCTATAGACTGCTCAATTTTGCATTTGGCACCAAAACATGCACAGCAACAACTTCCTGTTGTAAGTTACTCGACCAAAAGCAGAAATGACGAACTTTTATTGGATAGTTCTAGTACTTTTGCTGCAATCGCTGGTGGTTTTGCTATACAGCTGACAACCGGTGCAGATGCTGTGTAAGTTAAGTGGTTTTTTTTAAAAAATTTTCTGGGTTACAAAGGGGAAAAGAATCATCAGTATGATGGTTACAGCTGAGACAAAGCCATGCTATTGGCAATTATTAAACAAACTATGCAATCATCATGATTTCCATGGAATAAAATGCTTCCCTTATGGTTGACAACAATTTGCTCTGTTGATATAACACTCGAGTCATTTTTTTAAAAGCAGAAGTGTACTGGGCCGGATTTTATGTTTTTCAATCACTTTAATAGCTGGCAATGTCACTAACAAAACAGTGATTTTTCTTACCGAATTACCGTGAAATATATATTTTACCCCCAGAATCTTTTGTGCTGCCATTAACAAGAATCTGTGTACTATCAGTTATTACACCAATGAAAGCCTTTTGTTTGACTTTGTAAGCAGAAAATTCAAATATGGGCACTATAATGCTGCCCCATGTTTTGGTACCATTTTTATATCTCGCTTCGAAGATAAATTATTTGTCCTCCTTCAAACAGCCCATTTTCATCTCTCAAACAAATACTGTTTTAAAAACAACTTTATTGACAACCACAAAATACAAACAGCAAGAAAAACTATTTTGATACAGCGAAGAAGCAAAAGATCACAAACTGGGGCTACCCTTCAATTTTTAGTTTTACCCAGTATTGTGGTCACATGTAATGATGTATTTGTACTAAACTGTCTTGTCTACTCTTTCTCTGTCAAGTGGTAGCCACCCAAACTAAAAAAAATGAGGTGGCACACAGTATTTCCCTAAAATGGTTACCACCAATACTGCTCCAAGTTGTGGATTTGAACACTGCATCTGGCACACATATTTTCTCTGCATGTGGCATCTGTTTACAAGACTGGTCACTAGGGGTTTTCTCCGGTGCACTGGTTTCCATTACCTTCTCCCCTCCTCCCTCTTTCCAGCTATCATGATATATTCTTGGCTTCTGTTTGGATGATAAAGAAACCAACTACTAAATGCATGCATACTTCTATCCCTCTGCTCACTCACCTGTTCATTCTGTACACCCATGATTGCTGGTATAGAGGGACCACAAATATCAATATCAAGCAGCCCCACCTGAAGAGTAGATAAATAATGATACTGCTGATGATAACGATAATAAGTGTCGTTTACAGAGACAGTTCTGGACTGAAATTGGGACCAAAATATATCATTTTCTATTGGAAGGATCACTAAGATAAGAAAAAAGAGACAAAATTTACTGCACTTTATGTGTGTCTATTTGAATTAGAATTAGGAGTCCCCCCCCCCAACAAAAATGTAAAATTGCTAAACATGAAAGGCATGTGCTTTCTCAAAAACTGAGGGATTTTACTTCTATTTTTAAAATACTGTTGGTTTATATCCACAAGGGGGGTAAAGACCACAACTATCCACTTTGTTTCCAAACCACTAGTGCCTTTTCACACAAAAGCTACCCTCTACTTGATGTTATCTGTGTTTCTGTAAATATCCATTAAATAGGAACGTTTTTGGCAGAAGGGGCTAGAGGATTGGTTGGTTTTTAATTGCTCGTTCCATCACAAACCAAGTGGATTATGTGCACATCAGAGATGGTGTTGCTCAGACAAGTCAACATGCTGCCACACTAGGACTGCTGTCACAACACAGGCTTCACTCCCACATTATACTGACACCGGGCCAGTCTTAGTATTGTTCCCTGTGTTGTGGTTACCTTATGCGGAGCAGGTTCCAAGGACTATGTGTTAGACCAAGTGAGGGATATCACGGAAGATGGAAGAGACTACCTGGACAAAGAATGCCCCTTCGTGTGCGTTACAGAGGTGAAACGAAGAAAAATTACTTCGCTTACTGCATGCAGATGCAAGATAAACTGAACTTTGACCAAAGCATTGTCTTCTATTGAATTGATGTGCTACTTCTAAAAAGAAGAAAAGCAAAAAAGTGGGTAGCGGCCTGCCTGTATATGTCTGGTTAGTGGCTACTGATTGCCTGCCTGTATATTGCGTCTGGGTAAAAGCCACTGACTGCATACCTGTATACTGTTATCTGCTGCCAGACCATGTGCTAAGACAGCAGTGAACGTGCTTTTGCCAACACCACCTTTGCCTGACAAGACAACAATTTTGTGCTTGACATGAGACAGCTTCTGTTGAATCTCTTGTATTGCTGCAGAATAGAAAGGCATGCAATTCAAGAGTTTTACACACAATGTGGCTTTAGTCATATTATAAATACAACTTACACTATCATACACTTTAAAAATGCTTTAAAGATATTTAATGCACAGAGAGAAAGTTTATGTTCATGATAACATTATTTAATATTTATCACATGGAATAAACAGATCAGTTGAAACTTTCTGGTGCCCACAGGCATAAGATATTCTTTTTGTGGCACCAGTTTTGTAAATAACAGAAGACAGATTCAGAAATAAAACATGCTGCAACCAAATTTCAAAAATGTGCTTTTACTTTTAGCAAAGTCAGTTGCTAAAGTCATTCAATGTCATCCCATCTAAAATGTCTTACAAGAGAGAGAATGTGGCACAGAAATTACTGCAGTGGAGTGTCTTTTAACTGCAGTAAAGACATTTGATTATATTTTTCTAAATTTGTCGCTTTAAAAAGACTTTATTACAAGGGTCTGGCTCCTTTGGCATAGAAGCACATAAGGACTGGTTAGGGCAACCTTGGCATGCTGACACTTTTCCTGCTGATTGACTGTCTGTGCCAGGGCACTCTGTACACAACAAAAAATATCAGTGGTAGCGATCATTAATAAGTCATTCTGGAAGCGAATGTATTTGCCTAGACACTACACTACTCAGTGTGTTAGTAACGTTTGCTGTGTTCGCATTAATAATTAAATCATACTCGTGCCAGCTAGATCATACTGTTAACTGTATGTCATGTGTTTAGTGCAGTTTATAACTTTTAATAAGCAATAGGTCCTCTCATAGTCATACCTAATTTAACCGAAGTTCTTCAAGTTCAGAACTTGACACTTTTACGATGATATACATCTGGCGATCCGCCCTTACTAGTTAGTAGTTAGTAGTTACTACTTACTAAGTTACTACTACTAGTACTAGTTGAAGTACTAGTTCATCACGTCATGATGTAAAATTGTTAGGAACTACCATTGAGTTAGCTTGTATCTTTCAGGCTCTTTCAATTCTGGAACAAAAATGCTACAAATCATCGAACATTTACAGACTAAGGCATACAAGATTGACATACGTTCATTCGCATTTGCTGGGATGTCCGCCATTTTGAATCGAGGATATTTATGATCAAATATGCAAAAGAGTTCCTAACGATAACAAAGTGCATTGTGGGTACACGTACAGTTTCCTTAGAGACGGCGTCAGCTTCTGAAGCGTGCTGTTGGTCTGGCTGCCGACAACAACAACCACCATGTCTGCAGAAGGTGATGACTTCTCTAGGTCTATCAGTTTTATGTTTCAACACACAGTGTATCCTCTTTGCCATGATCAATGCTTTATTTTTGGTAGAAATACGTGCAAGAACGTTACAGAGAATAGATCGAAAAGCTGACACGCTATATTTAGTAGCATTACACCTATAAAATATGAAAATAACTTTTACATAATTAATAAATTATTGTTTTGGGTTGGCTACTGCTTGGGCTAGATTACTATCAGCAATCTTTATTAATATTATTATAAGATTTGTAGTCTTACGTGACTGTCCGTATGTAATGGACAAGCTGGAGCAGTAATTATAGAAATCGTTATTATGCACTACAGTATAATAGCTTTTACAGATACGAAAAAGTAATGTTGTACAAAAATATGTAGTCCACTGACCGCTTTTTCCAGCAGTGTGAAAGCAAGGATTCCCTAAGATTAATATTTTTGGGATTATAACTTCTTAATGAATAAATGTGTAATTTGTTAAAAAAAAAAAAGCACGATGTATTGCATGCATTATTTTTATGTCATGGATCTCCAAGTTCTTCTGTTCTATGGTCTGTCTCAAACCTCATTTTGCCTTCTCGCCAAACGGGCCCGCACACACGTACACACACAGACACACGCACACACGCGCGCGCGCAATGCTGAATTATTGAGCGGTCAGGGGAAAGAAAGAGCGTATAAGCATACCATCGGTGTACGTGCAGTTCACAAAACGCAAAGAGACGTACGGAAAATTATGGATGAGGCGCCGGAAAGCCTCTTATGGGCATCAAGTATACATAAAATTTCCCGATCTTTGCAGAATTTTTCTGTAAGACACATTCCGTGTGCACGTTTCCGATCCTTGGAGGTCGGAACACTGTCTTTCCTTCGAGTTCATTTTCGATGCGTTCCTAAAACAAACCAAAAAATGTTCTCGGTGCTTGTCACAGCGTGCGCAGTGCGCAATTTGTCGCCTACAACTCGCCGATTATATTATATATTATATATATAAATTCAAAAGAAGTTGGATGTGTATTTCCGTCTCCCAGACGATTTATCAAAGAGTACACCCATCTGACTGCACCGCACTATCCCTTGCTTTGATCGGAATTATTACAAGTACTCGTTTTCGATATTCGTTTTATTTTCATGCTTCTGCATTACACTCAATTTGCCATTCTTATAATCTTCCCCCTATAGCTGCGCGGATTTAATTGCAGTCGACAGTATCGAAATTGAGCACTTTGAACTAGGTTGATAATGTAAGAATACTGAATGTAATTTGTGTTTAATGCACTTAATGTGAACAGCAAATGGCGCTAAACCTCTGTTCTGACTCTCAAGCCTGTTGACCCCGGTTAACACAAATCGCCTTTGCTCTTAAAAGCGATCTGTAAAGAGAACTTTCTCAAGCGCTCAAGCGCAGCATGATCCAAGGGAAATAATTCTCAAGCAACTGCTTACAAAGTGCTATACTTCACGGTGCCAATTTGTAATAGCGCCCCCTACCCGTTGCCAAGTGTCGCCTGGGCACCGACAAGTAGCTGGCAGCCAAACACCTAGGCCAGCGGGGAGGCTCGTTCTGGTTAGGTGTTACTTAACAGTGAGGCGTACAGCAGTGTCGTCACACCCGTGGTCAGTGGTTGGTCAGAAGCCCGTTCCGAGTACTTGGAGTTAAAGTAGGCTGTACGTAATCCCACATTCTATATAACAAGGTAAGATTGGCATTTTGCGGTACACCTGCTTTGATCCTTGAAATTTGACACACAGAGGGCCTACTGAATGTCGCTTGCCGTCGCTGTTGCTCTGGTGACTTAATCATTGAAATGTGACGTTCATGAAAATATGCAAAACCTCTGAAAATCTTTACGTCTGGTGTGGTTATAGTAGCTGCCGAGGGGCAGAATCCGACTTCGGTATATGACGTACAGTTGTTTTTTTTTTTAAATTGAACTTGATACTGTCAGTGATTGTGCAGTCGCTGTCATTCCCAATAGATGATTTGTATGAGACAATGCACAGAAGCCACTGGCGCCTTATTTAGTTAGTTAAAATGCATTTAACTATAAGCACACATTTATGTCTATAGTGCGTCAGTTTGGATACCGACTGAGGTATTCTCTACAAAGCAAGAAATTGTGCGTTGTTGTGTTGGTGTGGAAATGGGGTGTGGTCAGGAATCTAGATTTTGTTGTTGTTGTTCATTGGTTACAGCGAGTCTTCTTTGCTGTATAAGAGGAGGGGGGAATTGGGGGGGTGCCTAGACTGTACGATGTTTGTTACATTAGCAGTCCAAAGAACCATATACTTCAAACTGAAAAGCAGGTAAAAATCAGATGGATGTTCCTGGGGAAACTGACGGTGTTCCCCACCCCTACCCGCTCACGATAGAAGCACCCATAGTTGTGCAGATTCTAATTTCTGCTTGAATTTTGCCATACGTTGAGTAACGAAAATACGGGGCGGGGAGTCCACAGCAGTCTTAGCGGCGGGGCTGAGTTTTGCAGAAGACAAATTACAAAGAGCAAATGGAGGAAAAGAGAGAATCTGTCTAAAGTTTTTGAAAGCCTGAGAAGTGCGGCATGTAGGCAGACTGATCGATTGTGTGTAGTATCAAACCCTCGCCGCTGCTGCGCTCTTTCACGCTTTGGGAGAAATAAACTTCAGACACTCTTTATGGTGATATGAGTGGAAGTAGCCACGCCTGTAGGGTAGGAAAAAACGTCATCTAGCGAATAATCTGAATAATCTAGTGGCACACCCTCCAACTGAAAGGATTCTAGTGACCACAACGGCATGTGATCGCGTCTTGTCGCTGTTCTTTTACTAGCCCACCAGGTTCTTTGAAAATACAGGCTAATCGACATTGCAACCTCTAACATGCCTCCACAGTACTAAAGCTGGAAAAAGTTAAAATTAAAAAAAAATAAACACTAAAATGTGAAAACTCTTTCCTTGTTATGCCATATAAGACTCATGTATGACCAGTACAAAAACAGTTACTTCTGTGTGGTAGACTATAAATAACATGGGAAATTAAATATTGAAAATACTTGATACAATATTCCGGTTTGTTAATCTGTTTGTCATCGGAAAGTACTGTAATTGTAAGATCAGGGGTGGCTCAGTAACTGCATTGCAGACTTTTTTTATTCCTACATACGGCAGAGCCCGTTGTTCGTCATCTCACAAACACTTATTCGTGCGGTCGTGACACGCCACAGCCTTACATACAACGAAGTCTTACGCGATGCAGCAGAGATGAGACCCCATGAGTTGGTGAAATTTAACTATCGCGCACATACTGGGAACACGTGGTGACAGCTTTCTCTAGAAGCAAACACGACTGCCCGTCGTGGGGCCGTCTGGCACCGTGAGGTGAGAGACTGTACAGGGATTTTGCGCCAGACTGACTGTTAGTGAGCGCGAGAGCTGACGGAGGACGAGCAGATCTTGTCGTATTTCTTTGCGTCAGTAGCGGAATTAATGATGGAGATGTTGCACGCACTTATCTTCGCTGCGTGGCTCAGTGGTTTGCAGCGCGAAGCTCTCGCTGTGGCCAGCACATAGAAAGCTCAGTGGACAGTTCTTCGAGGAGTCGGTAGTATCTGGTCATGGTTTGCACAAACGTATTCGCCTTAATATATCGAGATGCCTGGAAATTTTCCACATGTAAACAAGTCCTGTTTTCGTCCCCCACTCCCACGCCTAAAGAAGACATGAACGCTCTTGCAGCCCAGCCTAGCCCAGCCCAGCCCAGCCCAGCCCATAGAAATTTTAAAGAGGCAGTACTTCCACCTGGTGGTATTTTTCGGTAGTAGGTATAAGGAAGATAATTTTAGACAGTGCTTCGCAGGTGATTTTAATTTGAACTGGGGGGAGGGAGCTCCTATTACTACGCTATCCACTGAAATCACAAACCACCAGACTGACAGCCGCAGTAAGACGGTCAGTGCGGACAGGCAATTTAATGTATGGAGTCTACAAAATGTTTAACTCCAGGAAATAATCTTTGACCTTTCCTGGACTCGCACCAGCAACATCAATAGTCCACAGCTCTACCTGGAGAGCTATACAGACCCCCTTGTAGCCCAGTCATAGTAGGTAGGTTGATGATTTTCGAGCGACAGTGCTCCCCCTCGCGGTGATTTCGTGCTGTGGGGGATGGGGTCTAATTACTAAGCTATGAACTGAAACAACCACTAGACTGATAGCTGCCGTAAGATTATGGCCAGTGCGTAGAGACAGTTTAACTCTCAGAAATAATCATTGACCACTCCTGGATTCGAACCAGTAACATCCACACGCCCAGGTCATAATTCTGTTTGTGCCTTGTATGCTGACAACCTGCCAAGTTAGACGATGATCACCCTTTGTTATCGTCTGCCAGTAAATGCTGTTTCTTGTACCGGAAATGCTTCATCCAAAAAAAAAGATAGCACTTTATTTGAAAAGTCACTGTCGCGTTGAAACGATCGATTAATGTTCATACAAAAATTGCACAGGCGTGTTTTGTGTTTTCGGGGTGGAGCAAATAATGGCCGAAGCGAAAATAACTCACGTGATAAATTGAGCCAAGGGAGAGGAGAGAGAGATGGTATAAACGTAGGGCGCTTTCGAGGGGGGGGGGAGAGAACCCAGCTTTCAAAGGGGGTTCTTAAAATCCACCCAAAAATACAGGTGGTAATATCTTTGAATGACTGTAGATGTTACTTCTCTTTCTCTCTCTCTCTCTCACGCACACAAACACGCGCGAACAGCGCACACGCACATATATGCACCCGGCTATTAGCTGGGAACCCCACCATCTTGTAGCTCTACTAGGAATGTATACATTCTCGTCATTATCTCGTATTACTGATTTCATTTTGTTTACATGCGTTTGCTTTATGGTTCTTTTTGCTGCATTCATACAATCTGGTCGATGGGATAAACCTCGCGTTCATTACACTGGGTGTGGGAGGCACTATTAGCAGAACTGTTCGGAAGAGTATTATGCGGGCAAGGACAGTATGTTGTGAAACGGTTGTAAAAGATATTGACTAAATAGTTTTAGCCTTAGTATTTAGGACAGATTAGCAAGGTCAAAAAAAGGACCACATATGAGGAAGATCAGTATAAAAAGGCAGGATAAGTATTTGGGGTTTTTTAATGTTTGTATTTATGATTATTTTCTGTGTTAGTGGCCACTAACCCGCCACAACCCACCATGGAGTACCTAGGACACACCCAAACTGCGACATACATGACGGGGTCGCGCATGAACCCCACACAGACCTTTCATCTGCCGTCCATCGGGGTCATGCACTCTGCCTTGAAGTCGTTCGACACCTACCCTGCCCCCTGCCCCATGCGCCGCTCGCTGACCACGCTGCCCTGGCGCCCCAGCACGTACTACCAGACCGCCAAGGTCAACCCAGCGCAAGCCCTCACGCGCTCCATGCCAGACCCGCTGTCCGCCAAGACGCAGCTGACCGAGCTGGATGCCATCAAGGTGCCGCCGGTGTTCGCGGCCGCACGCAACGCCCTCTACACGCGCTACACCCCCACCGATTGGTCGAGCTCCAATCAGGGCAACTACCTGACCTCTGACCGCGTGCGTTCCAACGCCGAGCGCCTGCGCTTCGAGACCATGCGCCTGTGTCGCGAGACGGAAGACAAGACACGCCGCACGCAGACGGACGTGGGCAAGCGACTGGGCGAGCGGCTCGGCGACATCACCTTCTGGAAGACAGAGCTGCTGCACGAGACGGACAACATGGTCAGCGAGATCGGCGCGCTGACGGAGGCCAAGCGGCTGCTGGAGAAGGCCTTGCAGGAGTCCGAGAATCCGCTGCACATCGCGCAGGAGTGTCTGTACCACCGCGAAAAGCGCCAGTCCATCGACCTGGTGCACGACCAGCCCGAAAGGGAGCTAATCAAGGTCAGACGTACGGTCTTACAGCGTGGATGGGGATGGTGAAATTGTTCGTTTATATATAGTCACTTTCCCTTAGCTGTCATTTGCAGCTATGCATTCACGTGAAATGAACGTGCACCAGTCAAACGCATGAGGGTGACATTGCAAATCCCAGGAAGACAGAGACATAATTTTGACTTGCTATGCTTTACAGACGTAAGGATAATGCCACGCTGCATAGAGCTCCAGCTAAACTCGAGAATGTTAGGTAGGTGTGATGTGCGCACAGTCTGGTAGCGCAAGGGTAAAGCCCTTGTCGTCAACACCGAGAGAACCATATATCCCCTTTGTCATGCAGTTGTCGGCCTAACTTTGGTTCCTTGTAGGCCACCAAGAGTGAGATCTGGCCGGGCCTTCTTTGCTGATGGTATATGGCACCTCGATGTGGTGTGCGACCCTAGTGCAGGGTCCCCGCAAGCTAGGACACGTGCGTACACTCCCTCTTCGCCCCTTTCCCGCGCGACAGAAATTGGTCGCTCAGTAGGTACAGCCTTTGTGAAAAAAACCCATGACAGAATAGTAAATAAAAAAGGAACCGGTTTGTTGCCAGAACATGGCATACATTCCCGGGTTGACAGCCACTTACGTGTGGGCTGAAGTGGACCTTCACTGTCTCTGGCAACTCGATGAGCACTATTTATCGCCCGTGCGTGCTGCTTCTCCAGCGCGCGTATCCTCTTGCAGGCTAGCTCAAGAAGTGCCTTTATTCCCCACCTTATTCCCCCCCCCCCCCACACACACACAAACTCCTCCCCGCTGGATGAGAAACAATGAAGCCATCGATGTTTGGAACTGCAGCTGATGATACAGTGAGTGATCTCCTTGAACATCTTTGTACATCACCGCCTTCTCCTTGACTGCCTGGATGTTCTGCTCCCAACTCTCACTCAGATCGTAAACGATAGTCTGTCATCAGGAGTCTTTCCATCACTATTCAAGGCTGCAATAGTCAAGCCTCTCCTCAAGAAACCCACCCTTGACGCAAACAGCCTCAAGAACTACCGCCCAGTTTCCAACCTACCCTTCCTCTCAAAAGTGGTTGAAAGAGGCGTTCTAAATCAACTCCTCGCCTACCTCAACTCAAACGACCTTATCTCTCACTCCCAGTCAGCATATCGGCCATTCCACAGCACGGAAACAGCTCTGACTAGAGTTGTCAACGACATTTTGTCTGCTCT
>SMGT01008788.1:1254089-1324435 GCA_004794575.1 Lanistes nyassanus
GACTCGCATCGAGTACAAGTTGTCTACTCTCTGTTTCAATTTCTTCACCAGCGCATGCCCCATCTACTTTTCAGAACTTCTTACAATCTACACTCCAGCGAGACAGCTCCGCTCTTCTTCAGACGATCGCATTCTCTCAGTACCCCGCATCAGGACAAAAACATATGGACAGCGCATGTTCAACTTCTCCGCATCCACCCAATGGAACTCACTTCCCCACAACATTCGCCACTCCCCATCACTGCAGACTTTCAAACGAAACTTAAAAACTTTTCTTTTCCGCAAGTACCTTGACTGACGTCGCGACTGCCTGTCTGGATTAACCTACAACTTCCTCTGTTCATCCTCTCTTATGATAGTTTTCCACCCATCTCTGACGATCTGTATCCCAATCTGTTGTCAGTGTTGCGTTCATCTCTCCATCTGTGTGTGTATGTGTGTGTTTCGTTGTTTTCACTAGTGTGTCTGTGTGCCTCGTCCGCGCGAAGTGTGCATGAAATGTGTTCTCGCGCGTTAAAAATCCACATTTATTATTGTTGTTGTTGTTATTATTATTATAATTATAATTATAATAATATCCTCTTCCTGGCACAATGTCTGATCAAGATCGGGCAGTGTTTTTAGAATCATTTTAGTGTTTACACTCCTCCTCCCTACCCTACCCCCTATCCCTGTTACCCCACCTCTCCGCATGAAGGACAACATTATGCTGAAAAGGACACTCGGAGGGGGCCACGTCACCTGCCCTCCTATCATTTAGTGGCCAAACATGCCATAGCGTTCAGGGCTAGGTCGTGAATGTAAAGCAGTCCATGATGGTCCCGCTGTCTCCATGTGAGAGGCAATACACGCACATGTTGCGCAAAAGCTTGCCCCGTCTGCAGCTTGCATCTCACACATATTGTCCTGTTTGCCTCGCGAAACTTTTGTAGATTTCCTCCGACGCTGCTGTTTGTCTGTTCCTCCCGAGAAACTTGGGCTGTCTGTCGGAGGCAAGAAGGTCTCTGGATGTGACACTGCTGCTGCTGCAGGCCCACGACGATATGTCATGGGATATTGTCAGTCACTCACTCACTCAGTCATTCACTCAGACGCTCAAAATAACATTCAGATAGGCATGCACTTGAGCATCGACCAAACGCTTGCCAAAGTCGATTATTCTGGCATCCCGACTGTATGATTCTTTCGTGGACGAAGCAGGTGGGTGCACGCTCGGGATGTGTATGGAATGACATCTTCTTAGCTTTATCTGCTGTGAAAATTTTCGTCCTATCACGACAGTTGATTGTTGAGAGCTAACAGTTGCATTATCTCCTGTAACAGGAAGTTGACGTCATCAAAAGATGCCAGGAACGGATGCGCAACACCATAGAAAAGGCCAATGTTCAGCTCGGGTATGTATCACATAATGACAGTCCTAACCTGTTATACTGCAGTAACAATATGGCAACAAAATGGATCATACCTGAAATTAATTATAAAACATCAAATTGACATGAAATCTTTATTTGATTACAGCTGACTTAGGAGTTTGTAAACAATATGGCTAAGAATGTGTTTTAGTTTCCGTATATAATTATTAAAGATGTGACTCGTGATTGTCCCACCCACAGGCAACAGAAATGCCAGGGATCACCAGTATGGTTTCTTTTAGTAAGATCTATGATTCATTTAGATAGTATCCTGAAATTTATTCTACAGAATTTTGAATTCTTCAAAAATAAAACTTCCATAAAATGAAAGAGGTTTAATTTGTCGATGTCACTTATGTTCACTCATGTTTTTCTCAGAAAAAGCAGCCGTTGCTCCAAGTTTTGCTTTACGTCTGCGCGGAACTAAAACTGATTTTTTCCCCCCAACGTTTAATACCCATATGTTCTCGCTGTTCTGGGAAAGCATTTTTGCCTGTTAGAATTTTGTAACGTGAATAATGTCGTTTCTAACACATCATGTCTGCTGCCACACATCATCCGAATAGCTAGTTCACAGTATATGTGCATCCCGACAAAACTGCACACAAATATAGTTTACAGTTTCACGTAAAGCGCAACCATGCTTTATTGTCTCACCAACCAAACTTCACAGAAGTGTTTTTATTCACATGCTTATGCTGTAGCATTATTTTCTGGATTACACACTCAATGAACACCGTATTTAAGACATATTCAATGACGGGACTTGTGGCTCGGTACGACGCGAAGGTGGATTATTGGGTGGGAGTGCCGGACCTTCTCGATCAGGTATGCTGTAGTTTGTTGCTCACTGAAAACTTCTGTTGGCTGTGCGGTACCCCGCGGCCGCCTGTAACACGCCGGCTGACAGGCTGAACAGGGCGGCACAGCACGAGCTGGAAAAGGACTCGGTGGACAAGCAGGTGGCCCAGAATGTCGACGAGGTCTGCCACGTCCTTCGCAACTCCTCGCGTGGCATCGCGTACCGCAACGGCGTGGAGCGGGTCGACAACACGTGAGTGCGGCCTCGCGCCTTAAATCCCCTCTGTCTGTCACTGACCTATGACCCCCTCGCTCTGTGTCAGCCTGGACCGCGCCATGCAGCACGAGCTGGAGAGGGACAGCGGCGACAAATTCATCGCGCAGACGCTGGACGAGAACTGCCACGGCCTGCGCAACTCGTCGCGCGGCATCGCGTACCACGACGGCGTGCAGCGCATGGACTACACGTGAGCTCGTGCTGCAGTTGTCGGATGGTTCTGGCCGACCCTTCGGAGTTCGATCGTTTCACTTGTTTGTTGGAATGTCTTGACTGTTAAATATTTTATTGGGGGAGTTGTGGGAGGGTGGGCCGCGTGTTTGTTTTGAGAAGTTGGGGGTTTGTTTTTGTCTTCATGTTGGGTGTCACGGGCTTCTGAGCGACATGGTGCATGCTAAGTCAAGGCGGAACGTGTTTTAAAGTCTGACTGTCGTCTCGACCGTGTTCTTCAAATGACTGCCGTGTTGACTGTGTCCTTCCACTGACACCCGTGTTGACTGTGTCCTTCCACTGACACCCGTGTTGACTGTGTCCTTCCACTGACACCGTGTTGACTGTATCCTTCCACTGACACCCGTGTTGACTGTATCCTTCCACTGACACCCGTGTCGACTGTGTCCTTCCACTGACACCCGTGTTGACTGTGTCCTTCCACTAACTCCCGTGTTGACAGTGTCCTCCCTCTGACACCGTGTTGACTGTATCCTTCCACTGACACCCGTGTTGACTGTGTCCTTCCACTAACTCCCGTGTTGACAGTGTCCTCCCACTGACACCGTGTTGACTGTGTCCTTCCACTGACACCCGTGTTGACTGTGTCTTTCCACTAACTCCCGTGTTGACAGTGTCCTCCCTCTGACACCGTGTTGACCGTAACCTTCCACTAACTGCGTGTTTACTGTGTCCTCCCACTGTACTGTGACTACCTTATGGACTGTTGAACCTCTGTACACAATGTTGCTAAGAGTTGACAGCAGATCGCTATTTCATCTTCACGCGTGTTGAAACAAGAAAAAGAAACTCGACCACATGGATTGATGTTTTGTTGTTTTCCCGCCTTTTTGATGTTAGGGTTGTTCTCTGGTTGTTTGATGGGTAAATTCGGGTTACTTCCAGGCTTGTTTGGTTTCTCTTGGTGACTATTACTATGATGTGGATTCTGCATTCCTTTGCTATTATTGTATTATTGGTTTTTTGCAGCGTTCCCATATGAACGACTTGTTTTCATATGACCTGCATTTTCATTTTTGTCCTTGTTCTTGCCTTCTGAATATTTGTGTAACACAGCAAGTTTGTGTCTGCATAATATGTTACTTCGTCTGATTAAAACTAAACTTGATCACCTGTTAATTAATGTGTTGAAGATTATGATTGATAATATCTTACAAAGCAGCAGGATTGAACTACACTTCTCAAGGTTTCTTTTTGCTTTCTATCCATTGTGTTCTTCACGTGTGCAGTTGACTGGAAGCTTTAACGTTCAGCTTGTAACTGTAAATGACAAAAAAATTCAGAGCTCACAAAAATGCTCACAAGTTGGTATTTTTGTCTTCATGTGAACTCTTGGATTCCCAAACTGTCTTTAGTTAGAGAAAAAAATAAGCGACTCATTTTTTTCTATTGCAAATAAGCATCAAAAATTGTGATATTGTGTGTAACTGCAAAGCATAGCGTACTAGACGGCGAACAGCCATCCATGGACCTTGCAGTTAAGACTCTGAGCAGTTTGACCACTAGCATATTATGAGTTACCCACTGCCGAGTCTGGCTTGCAGGGTGTCCGTGCCGGAAACTTGGGCTCGCTTCAGCAACGACAACATGCAGCGGTCGCTGAGCGAACGCGCCAGCTCCAAGCACATGCGCAGTGAGATCGAAACTGTCCTGAACGCCTGCTCAAACGAGATGTGGAACCAGTGGAACACTGTCAACCTTGCCCTCAATGACCGCATCCAAGAGACAACAGATGCCAGGAACAAACTGCAGACCCACCTGTCCAAGGTAAACGTGCAGATCTGAGGATCTTGGCTGTTCGCTTTTTAATCAGCGCCCCCTCTCTCTCTTTGTATTCTCTCTCTCTCTCTCTGTTCTTTCCTCCCCGACACTTACCTTTGTGCATGTTGGAGCGAGGTGGTCTAGGGAAGGTGAAACAGGTGGAGATAAGTGCAGCTGTAATCATTTTCATTTCTTAACCAGCTTTTTTTCACATAACTTTCGCTAGCAAGCATCGTTTCGGATCTCTCCGAATGAAGATTTTGCGTTAATTCAGTGTCTCAGTATTATTTCATTTCTTGATGGCGCTAGACATAATAAACTTTGTAAACTAGATGCGTGGCCAGTAATCCGTTTTTCTGGAGTTGTTTGTTTTTGGGGAATCGTGTATTTGTCTAGAGCTGCGGTGTTGTGTCATCTCAACAGGTGCTGCAGGAGATCTTTGACATGGAGAAGAACATCGAGATTCTGAAGAAGTCCATCCAGGACAAGCAGGCGCCCATGCAAGTCGCGCAGACGCGCCTGGACATCCGCCTGCGCCGACCCAACGTGGAGCTGTGCCGCGATCCCGTGCAGCATCGGTCAGTAGCTTTGTCCCCGCCACTCGTCACCCCCCCCCCCCCCACGCGATTTCCTGTCAGCTTATCAGCGCCTCCTGCCTTCTCCGCGTGCCCCGTTGTCAGTCGGCCATGTCTGTCAGCGTGTGCGATCCCTGTGTCACTCACTGTCAGTCACAGGGAATATCTTTATGAATGAGTTGAATTGTCGTCGTGTCGGCCACAGTGCGCGAAAGTCTTTGTGCGGGATTTACACCCCGTCTAAATGCCGCGCATGCTAGTATAATACCTAGTCTGCATGCTACGCCTGTAACTGGAACACCATCTATGTATGTTGTACGAATTTGTCTACATGTTCCAGTGCAACTGTCTACATCCTCTCCGTGTCGCCGCAACCCCTTGTCTACTCTTGCTTTGCCTTTCGTCGTAAGCCATGTCTTCGTGTTGTCCGTCGTCCACGATATCACTTTCTTTTCGTGGCGCCGATAGTGTCTAGATTCTGGAATGGTTCTTCTACATCGCCTCCCCATGTTCTGTGCTACTGTGTCATCATGTTAACAGGCAGACAGACAGACAGACAGAGGTCATGTGAACACGCAGTGTATTTCCCTGTAACATCATGTAAAGCATAATGTGTGCCGCTATAACAACGATGAACACGTTGTGTGTGTGTGTGTGTGTTGCTGCAGGCTGGTGGAGGAAGTTGGCGAGATCACGGACACAGTGGAGGCCTTGCAGCAAAAGCTGCGCGATTCGGAGAACTCCCTGCAGCATCTGCTGCGCACGAAGGCCTCGCTGGAAGCCGACCTTGCTGTCAAGAACAACTCGCTCTTCATCGACCGCGAGAAGTGCCTGGCCATGCGCAAAACCTTCCCCATGTCCCCCCGTATTGTTTCTCTTTAAACTCCCCGAGGCCCAGCTTTTGCCTTGTTTGAATTATTCCAGATGGAAATTAGGATTTCATTTTACAAGTCTTTTTACTATGTCCTTACCGAAGGCAACGTAATAAATTTGTTGGCACGATTCAAGTACTCTATCATAGTGTTCGTGGTACCATGATCACACAGTATGCCTTAGAAGAAAAACTTCCTAGTTACCGTAACATTCAGTCATACCAAAAATACAGACTCAAAGCCTTAGCGAAATACACTTGTTGCCGTAATTAGCGGATTGATGAACTGCTGAAAAACTTGCTTGTGTCCAAATATATAAATGAACAGCTTTACTGTGTATCAGTATCAACAGAATCAGTATTATGGTGTTCTGTGTGTGGTGCTCGTCTCTGACGTCATATTTTACAATATGGCGACTGATCACGCTTGTCTCCTGCTGTGTGCGCACCAGTTTCAACCTGACGTCTGCAGTCAGGATTTTCGATTAAGTGGAGATTTTTACTTCCACTTATTTATTCTTCTCCCATTACTCCTTCCTCCCTATTGATGTTGTCATCGACCGAGAAAAAAACTGAACAGTACACAGGAAGTTAAAATTAGCAACACTTCGCATTAGGTTCGGTGAGCTATTCGATTTTTGGAGCTAGTTTTCATAGGTGTTTAAAGGGACATTTTGTCTGTGATAGTTACCTGTGTCCATTGCTTGATCTCATGGCTAGGCGTGTTCTATAACTCGCTTTTTCAGATTGTTCCCCTTGCTTTTGTGATACGTTTTATTGTAGCCATGTGTGAAAGGAATGTCTTTATTTAGTCAAGCCACATGCACTATAAACAAAGAATGTGTCAATAAAGATGAGATATTTTCATCACTCCCAGGATTCATTATATTTGCGATTCAGAAGTAGCAGCACTATTTACAAGCAGAGCATTATATATTTTGTTACGATTCCGAAATTACTATACGCGTGATGTGTTGATATGTTATCAGTTTTCTGAAGATTGGAGATGCATATTTTTTCCGGATTTTGAGGTCATGCGCATCACAATTAACCAACGAAAACGAATGAAATCTACACTGATCTTGTTACATATAGGACAAAATCTCTGTTCGACAGTAAAGCATAACCAGGGAACCACATGTAGTCTTACAAAAATACTTTAATCATTGAGAGCACCACTTGCAGTCCGGAGGTACTTTGGGAATGGAGGAAAATCTTGTTAGAACCTGGAAATTTTACTCCCTGTGTGCCGTAATGCATATTCTTTCACATCAAACTTGGTTTTCACTCATTCGACGTCCGCCAACCTGAAAGTCCTGTGAGCTGTCGTTTGCGTCCTCTTCTCGTAGTGACGTCAGGTCGGAGGTCCTCGGACCTTGTGTCCCCTGCATCAGCTCCAGAACTTTGTCCAGCTGCACTCTAGACGAAACGCATAGAGACCTTGGTTTACAAAAAAATTCTACTGTTAAAAATGTGTTCATATGTTGTCCTTTGTTTGCAGTTTTCTACAATGTAAATATATATAGTTTGAATCCCAGAGCTCATTTAATCTTTTCTCGCCTAAAAAAAAAGTCCTGAGTACCGACAAGTAATGTCTACAGTCTGAGATATTAGAAGATGTGTCACAGAGGAAGGAAAACATGCACCAGAGAGACAAATATTTCCTGCTCTAAAGTCTCATCATTCAACGCGCTGCAGCTTTCGACAAGCGGCTGTCAGTGGCTGGCTAAACGATACTCGCTTGCCGATTTTTCTACAGCTGAAGTATCAATACTAGAAATAGCATCTTAAACTTATCGAAAAAAGTTTTTTTGTGCAGGAGAAACTCAACTGTGACATTTTGTATTATTGAATTTTTCACCCACAAACTCGCAGATGTTCTATTCCATTTTAAAGAGACGGCACTCAGTATACTTCTCCTTTTACAGAATTGTGCCACCAAGTTTGAGAACCATCAGTCCTGAGGTTGTGACATAAATAAAGTCTAAAAGCTGTCTTGAATAATGTATGGTTGTTCTGGAGATTGTTGATGATGCTGTTACTGTCGTAATGTACTTGGCAACCTGCCGTTGTTTGTAAACGTCTACTAAGCGCACCCTTTCATTTCTCTAGTAAAACCGCGACAAATGACCTCAGGGTGGGTTTTTACTACTGGTCTGGTGATCACTAACGGCCGTGACTATGGACCGCCAGCTAGCCTTAAAGTCCAGCCTCCAATAATGTATCATGCCCATGGCTTAGTTTGTTATAAGATCTCGGATATGCACATGTATACATCGCAGGTAATAGCACTCTCAGGGTCTAGACCCAGGGCTTTTTGTCTCTCCCCCTCATTCTTTATGCACTTCTCCCTCGCTCACAAACCCGTGCATTCACAAGCACATGCCTTCGTGCACGTTCACCGTTTTAAAAATGCACAGACCTACGGTGCAGCAGATACACGTAGCGGCCCCTGATTTGTTACCGGTCTAGAGTTACAGCCCCTGAACAGTGTGTAACATGTACTGGAGACAGTACGGCAGGTGCAAGGCCACCTCTAGGTGGACGCATTTTTCTACCAAAACGAACGAATGAAAGGAAGAAAGAGACGGGAGGAGTCGGGTGATGAACAGAGGGCTACTGACTGTATTCTGCTGATGGCGTACTCTTGGCGTGACAAGCGGTTTTTGATGGTCAGCAGGTTGAACTTGTGCGACTCGAGGCTGTCCCAGATGTCACGCACGTGCTTGTTCATCTCGTTGAGGGGCGGGTTCTCCCACTTGCCCAGCACCTCTGGCGGGTTGCGGATCTCCTCAACCTCTCGGTAGCGTGACTGGCGGTAACTCTGTCCACAGCACAAGGTGCCCGTCACACTCAATTTCCTACGTCACAGCACGGAAGCAAAGCGCTAATCGGTTAGTTTCCAACTATGGACTCTCAATTTCACCAGCCATCTCACCTTTCCAATGAAGAGGCTGTTCAGCTCGACTCTGGCGATGATCCAGGCCCTGTTGAGCTCCAGGCCGCGCTGTGCGTCGCGCTGCACGTTCTGGTAGGTGTCGCTGAGCTGTGCGATCAGGATGTTCAGCAGCACCACACAGCACGTGAACAGGAAGACCACCATCAGGATGCAGCTCAGCGGTCTGAAAGCACGAGGGAAGACGGAAAGACGTTGTGTACCGAGGGCTAGCTGTGTGAAGACTATAGCGTCGTTATAAAGAAAGGGATGGCAGATCTTTTTGAGGATCTGCCCGGTCCCTTTCTTTCGACCCTCTCTTTGCTACGTGTTTGAGTACGGTAAGCTCCCTTGGTCCTATGCGTCTGCATACGGTTACTCTGAGCGTTTCAAGTACCTCTTGTTGTATTGAAGACGGAAGGCCCAATTGTCTAACACTTGGACATAAAGTCTTCTAAGGCGTTGGCGTGATCACCCCATGCACAGTCGTCTAACCAGCACACGGGAAGATTGTAACACATGAGTGCAGTCGTCTAGTGAACACGCTGGGCAAGTCATCCGTTAGAAATTAGAACAGCCCTCTAACACGCACGCACGCACGCACGCACGTACCCACACAGGCAGACACCCATGACCCAGCCACTGAGGTTATGGTGTCATAGCAAACTCCGCCCTAATTACTGTGATGATCACAACTTCATTATTGTCTACTATCTGTTGTCAGTTTTTCGCAGGTGCGTGCCCCGTGTACGTCTTCTTACGATTTACACTCACGCGAGACAGCTCCGCTTCTTCTCTGATAATCGCATTCTTTCAATACCTCGCATCAGAACAAAAACCTACGGACAGCGCATGTTCCCTACAACATTCTGCACTTCCCATCACCGCAAGTTTTCAAACGAGGCTTAAAAACACCTCTCTTCTGCAAGTACTTCGACGATGTGTTTCCTGTCTCCTGGTTAACGCTGTGCCCCTCCGTTGGCTTGTGATGTCCGACGGGGTCTTACGTGTTCCCTTTTATTTATACCGTATATATATATATACAGAACACACACTTTTTTCTTTGTCTCGTCAGCGCGAAGTGAGCATATTAATGTGTTTTCGCGCGCTTTAAATCTTCAGACTGACTGACTGACTGACTGACTGACTGACTGACTGACTGACTGATTGATTGATTGATTGATTGATTGATTGATTGTGGGAACCAGATCATTAAATGGACAGCGACGGAGCTGACGTATTCTAACCTTGTGGAACTCACCACAAGACATGGCGTTTGTCAAATGCTGGTGAAGAAGATTACTTACTGATAGCCGTCAGGACCTGTGTACTCCACCACTGTGTTTCCCTCGATCAGAATTCGCACGCCAGTGAAAAGAGTGTTCCAGAAATTACTGTTCGACAAACCAACATGAACCAATGAGACCGCTCTGCACCAGTTGTCTATACCAGCTTCTTAGACAGTTTTCATCAATAGCATTCGCGGCATTTCTTCATCAATTGTCATCACGTCCTGTCTGCCAATAGTTATAATTCATCTGACTGACTTAGGTCATTAGCATTAAATTATGTCTTGTCCATTTCACATGTGCACTGCCAGAGGGGTTGCCCAGGCTGATCTCCTCACGTGGTCTCGGCGTGCACTGTCAGAGACACTGACCCTACCTGATCACCTCACCCACCTGGCCTCGGTGAGCACTGTCAGAGACACTGACCCTACCTGATCACCTCACCTGGCCTCGTTGAGCACTGTCAGAGACACTGACCCTACCTGATCACCTCACCTGGTCTCGTTGTGTACTGTCAGAGACACTGGCCCTACCTGATCACCTCACCTGGCCTCGTTGAGCACTGTCAGAGACACTGACCCTACCTGATCACCTCACCTGGTCTCGTTGTGTACTGTCAGAGACACTGGCCCTACCTGATCACCTCACCTGGTCTCGTTGTGCACTGTCAGCGAGTCCTCGCCGCGCAGCGACAGGACGAAGGAGCCGCTGAAGGCGATAAGGATAACGGAGAAGACGACGATGAACTGCGGGAAGTCATGGGCCACAATCCGCCACAGGATCTGCGAGTAAGCTCCCGTCTGCCTGCAGACAGGAACAGCAAGAAGTTTCGCCAACACGGGCAGATAATTTGGCGTGACAGGGGCGGTCTGCGGATTGGGAACATCTAGCAACACACGCAAAGTTTGATGACGTTATCTGTGCAGCCTGACATTAACTACATCAGGGGTGGGGGCGGGGGGGGGGGCGGGGGGGGGGCGTTGGGGAGCGGGTGGTGCTTGGTGGTGCTGGTGGTGAAAGTAGTGGTGGTGGTGGTTGTTAGCGCGGACCTGAAGACGGCGGCATACTTGAAGACCCGCAGCGTCCACAGCAGGAAGCCCACACTGAACACCGGCCACTGCTCGCGCGAGGATGTCCAGCGCAAGACCACCACCGTCAGCAGGAGTGAGGAGGACAGGACGTCGATCCAGTTGAACTGGTCTGTCCAGTAGTCCAGACGATGCCTGCACGAGACAAACTTCACCAAAAAGCCTTCCTTCATTCCTGCTCGGTACTCCAAAATGCTAGGCGTCTTTAGTAATTATTATCGCACGCCGTTAATATATGACAAAAGCTTAATTTACACAGCTCATACGTCACGAATGTACTTCTGAGTCTTAAAATCAAAGCATATTGCGCAATACAGTTTCCTTAGAGCGTCCTTACTCTGTTCTTTCTTTCCTTTCTTAGTTCAATTTTTTGTTTCTTTGCCTGTCTGCCCGCCTGCCTGCTTTTGTGTCAGTCCGCCTGCCTGCCTGCTTTTCTGTCTGTCCGCCTGACTGCAATATCTCCTATTCAATGGATGCAAGCCGGGTGGCCTGCCTGCCTGCATGCTTTCCTTTCTGCCTGCCTGTCTGTGTGCCTGCCTGCCTGCCTGCTTGCTTTCCTGTCTGCCTTCCCGCCTGCTCTTCTTTAAAGGCAGTAATGAGAGGAGACTACGGCTCACCTGTATGCACCAGCCGCTGTGTCAAGTCGATGAAGACAAACAGCGCACCTATGCGTTGCGTTCGATCTCATTCCTACCGTGACCTTAACCCACTGGGCGCGGCACTATTTACCTTTCTGTTTTGTCTTAATTTTTTTATATTTTGTTAGCGTTTAACTGCCCGTAGCAAGCCAGTAACCAGTTCAGCTCAGATTATCATGGAAGAACAGCTCCTCATGACAGTGGTCACCCACCTGCACCTCCTGTGTGCATACACAGGTTCGTGTAAGTATGCGGGCTATTGCGCCCGAGTGTGCGTGTATGTGAATAACAGTCCGCAGGGAACACGTATGTAGGAGGCAGCGCAAGGCTTATGGTCACCTGAAAACGGCTGGGACGTCGATTAGTGATTCCGTCATACCCGCTCTCATCTCTCTCCAGCTGTTGACTGGCAGACGTCAACAATGCGCAAAGTGTCATGACAACTAGCCTCGTATCAAGAATAATGGGCAGGTGGCTATATGTACCTTGAGAAGGACAGCAAATCACGCATCTACCCTGTATAGGCCTCGCGTCACGACAGTAAGATCCCGGGCACAGTTCACTCACTTTCTCATCTGGTTGACTTCCAGGAGGAAGGTAAACAGCACAGCCACCGCAGACCACACTTCCATGACAGCACGGGCGACGTGGAGCGGACTGTCGTACACCGTGGGGTCAGAGGTCATGGTGGCCACCACAGCACAGAAGCAGAGGGACAGCTGTGTCAGCAGAAACAGGAAGGAGTTCAGTCTGAAAAGCGAGAGGGTTATGGTCACGCGCGCCAGAACAATATCAGGGAAATAATAAAGCAGCATATATATATAGAGAGAGAGTTGATATATCAATCCAGAATTCGTCTTTTGAGGCTTTTTCGATCGCCCGCCACATAGACTGTGGTCGTCATGCTGCAGACTGGAACAGATTTTTGTCAATTTGGCAATTAAAACAATCTTCCTGTGGGAGCTTTCATCTTCACTTTTCTGAAGGAAGCTATGAACTAGTTCTTTTGTAATCTGAACACAGACTTACAAGTACACGTGTGCGGCGGGTGTGCTTGTAAACTTGTTACCGCAAAACCTGAATGAGCGTTTGCAGCGTGCACTTCGTATAATAAGCGCGTGACGGTACTCTTCGTATGACGCGCGTGAATGAGCGCGTGGAGCGTGCACTTCGTATGACGAGCGCATGAAGCGTGCACTTTGTATGATGCCCAGAGTTCTCACAGCAGCTTGCACCAGCACAGGTCACCGCCAATAGGTGAGTTAAAAGTGAAACCGACCGCGCAGTCTTAAAGCAGCAACTTGAAAGAAAAATGAGAAAGCGACTTACTGGAACCTCAGTCGTGCATATTCTTTCCACTTCCTTCTGATCAGCAGCCTGACCACCTCATGGTACACAATATTCTGTGCGCAACAGAGACAGGCAGCTCGAGCAAGATTCGCCATTTCACAAAAAAAAAATAATAAAATGCGAGCATCAAAAATCTTTCAAGATCTCTTAAACATGAGAATATCAATGTCAACACCTTAACACATTTCGTAAAACATACGTCAGAACAATGTTTAAATATTTTGCTGCCTCATAAGCCAGAGCTCCTTGTGGCTGGCGTTTCCAGATTAAGCATTTAAAAATAAAATTAGTGCACGGAACAGGAAATGAACATTCCCCGCAAAACTGGATATTAACGATATTAATTAACTTTGTAGCCGCCCTTAGAGATGAGGTGCAAACACGACTTGGACGTTGGCACGAAGTCTGGATGGTTTGGTGGCCTTCCCCTTTCATCGGCTTCCAAGACGTGATAATGGACCCTGACGTAACCGCTCTGACCCATGGCATCTACCATACAGTCCAACACAGCCAGCACTGTTTGCTGGAAAACAGACCGGCGCGGTCATTAGCGGCTGCTGGTGCTTCGCACATGTCTAGGAATATGTCTACACACGTCTACAGACTTCAGAGCAAACTCAACCAAGAGAATGACCTGGCACATGGCAACAGGCGCGTGCTGAAGGACGTACACACACACACAATCAGATCAGCAAATACAGAGACAGGCAAACCGATGGCCGAGTGGTTAGAGCGCTGGCATCCGAACCGGAAGGCGGTGGTTGGATACCCGTACGGCTTACCACACGGGGACCATTTAACCCAGCTGTGAACGGGTACCTGTGGGTAAGGGAAGGTAAGGCAGCGAGGGAGAGGAGATGCCACCGCCCTCATGCTTGCCTACACCCCCTACTTTCTTCACTTAAAAAGTCACGGGACATTTGTCTTTAAATACGGAGGCAAACACGAAATTTTTTTTTTACAAAAGACAGGAACGAACACATGTCTAAAGTTGTACGGAATATAGCAACAGGTTTCGAAAGCATCACAGGCGTAACAGGTAACCAGTCAAAGAAGCAAGTATCACTGACGCAGCAGAAGACTGTAAAAGCCTAATCAGAGTTCGGAAACACACCTGCATGTCTTTCTTCAGAAGCTCGTGCAGACTTAGTTCTGCAGCCTTGTCGCCAAAGGTGATGAACAACGGCCGTACCCTGAACAAGAAGCAGACGTAAGGTTATCTTACCTGTATGTCTGGACAGCGCGCAGGGCCTTTGTGTCTGCCAAAACCACACGTGCTTGGTATAAGCAGAACAAACCCGTAGGCAAGAGGAGAAAACGTCAAAATATTGGTACCTGATTTCTAAAGACACAAAGGTGACGCTCCTCCAAATAAAAACGAACGAACGAACGAACGAACGAACGAACGAACGAACGAACGAACGAACGAACGAACGAACGAACGAACGAACGAACGAATGAACGAACGAACGAACGAACGAACGAACGAACAAATCCCTGAGAGAACGAAGGCCTCAAAACAAAGCACGTACGACGCGTTGGGCATGAAGGCCAGCAGAAGGGCAGCTATGTCGTCAGCATTGTTGTCGACGGCGATGTGGAGGGGCATGCGGCTGTTGCGGTCGCGGGAGTGCGGCAGTGCGTCGCTCTCCAGCAGCTTGCTGACCACACCCTTGAAGCCGTGCCGCGTGGCGTGGTGCAGCGGGGTCTGCCAGTCGGCGTCGGAGACAGACGGGTTGGCGCCACGATGCAGCAAAGTGTTGACCATCACCTGCACCTGCACAACACCGTGCGGAGTGCAAACCACCAGAAAGATCAGCTGCTCGCCGGTAAGCGTGAGGGGAAAATGCGGTCACGACAGCACAAAGCTTAGACTGTCACCCAGGCGCCGTGTGCTCTGACGATATTCACACGGCGTGCGTTACCTTGGCTTCCGTGGGGATCTGTGAGACGACGTAAAGCAAAGCCTTGTCCCTGCTGCCCTCCCGCTCCACCAGTCTGTCCATCAGCACCTCCATCTCTGCCTCCTGTCGGCCCACCATGTGCGTCTGCGTCTTCCGCACTACCTGCAGGCACGCGCGCGCACACACATGCACACGTATGCATCCATACGCATATGCGGGTATACACCCACCGACACCCACACATGCCCACACACGCACCAAACATGCAACAACGCACGCACACAAAACACACACATACGCACACACATATACACGCCAGCAGGCGTCCACACAAGCACGCAAAAACGCACGCGTACGCAAACCCAGACAAAAATTATGGACAAGGTCGGAAAGATGTGTCTGGGCAAAGGCAAGGGCAAAGCCATGGACGGCTGGTTGGTTATTTAAAGGGACAGTGCTTCCACCTCACGGTGATTTCGCACGATAAGCTATGCACTAAAAGAACCCCCAGACTGATAGGAGCAGTAAGAGGAGTAAGGTGAGCAGTAAGGTGAGGACAGGCCATTTAATGTGTGGCGAGAAGGCGAATGGAGTTTGGACAATGTGCAATTCCAGGAAATAGCCCTTTGCCACACCTGGATTCGAACCAGCAACCATCCATCTGCTAGTTCGCAGCTCTACCAACTGAGCTAACCAGGCCCCTGCCCCTGCATCACGTCACACCGACTTTACTTCACTCGCACCTGTAACATCCCTTCCCCCTTTGATTATCATCACGTGCATACTTCCTTCTGCATCACAAAACTCGTCAGACTGTATGATCAGCGGCATTTTTCGATAAAAGAAGACAAATGAAGGACCGAACTCGGAAACTGGTTCCAGGCATAAATACTCTTTCCTTTCGGCTGTATAAGCACAATGGCAGGAAAGTTAAAAACAATTCTCACTTCGGCCTGGAAACTGTCATCAGCGACGTCCTCCCCAAGAACATCGCACATCGACGGATGTGACCGGCACATCTCTAGTTCAAAAAATTCGATGTGGGGCGAACCTGCGCAGAAATGAAAAAAATTTTAGAAGGAAAGAAAAAACAAAGGAAGCTCAAATAAATCCCCCTCTAACACCTCCCATTCTTCCCCCTAAAAAGAAAAACAACCAAAAAAACCCATCATGCAATCAATCGCTCTCGAATTCCACTTGTTCAGTATGAAAATTGTTCGGTGGGGGGAGACACGTAACTTGAAACGCGAACAAATAAAACTAAATTATAGTAACTAAAGATTTCGAATTTATTTGAAGCCTTTGTTCTTTTAGTGTGAGCAACCACGTGAGCAGGCTGGAGCTTGGTCCCTGTGGGCGAGTAGTTTTGACCAACGTACCATTCTTTCTCGCTTTACAGGTGACAACTAAATCCCGTCACGTCTGAGTGAGAAGGGCATACTGCATCTTCCTCCCATCGTCACCATCATCTCTGCGCCACCAAAGCCATCCCCGCCATACCATCACACAGAGTGCTCACCTACTGTCGTTGTGCCGTCCGAGCTGGTCAAGCTGGAGCGCACCCGTTTTCGACGTTGGAGGTTGTCGTCATCACCAGCCATGTTCAGACGGCGCCAGGGCGGGTGTCACCCCCAAGGCTGTCTGCACGTCCACGACGCGGCGATTCAAATACCACAATGCTTCATTTTGATATGTGGTAGTTTAATAATGGTTCTTAATGGCAAGGTACAGGTGATGCAGAGAAAGGTAATTCGGATGCCAGGGTGAGATAATCTAGATGATGTCAGAGAGAAAGAGAGTGAAAGAGAGAAAAGGAGAGAGAGAGAATCTGGACGAATTTCAGAAAGAGATAATCTTAATTTCAGAGAGAAATAGTTTAATGATGTTAAAATGATGATAATTAAAATACAGCTTGTTCTAGGAAACGGTGATTACAGCTATACGAGATATTTTCCCTTACAGAAAATACAGTTACCATTAATTCAGTTGAATGATTATGGATTTGTAAGCATAAATTTAGCGGGAATTGAAGGCGGCAGTCTATCAACAGTTGCATCAACATGTCCGACCTGGACCAGAATATTGAATTTTTCACTAAAAACTAATTGCAATAATTTCAAACAGTCCGAAAACTTCCTGACAACATAATCCAGTTGATTGTAGATGAAGCTGACCCTAAAACAACATTTTTATTGGGGTGCAAGCAGGTACAGGCTGGTATGAAATACTAACTCATACTGCAAACATAACGGGCAATACAGAAAGTTAGGGGGGGGGAAAGAAACTCTTCAGTGAAATCATTTCAAAACCCAGTCACTAACGTACATGAGTAAATAGCTACGAAAATAATGCTATACTATTGAGACGTTCTAAGTCTGCTAACTGCTGGGGAAAAGGGTAAGTATCGGCAACATGTTAACATCAAAGGGTTCCAGCTTTTTTTAAGCTCACCACTGGACTCGGCCAAAAGACAAACTATCAGACGCGTGGGCTGCGGTTAGTTTTAAACAATTACACAATCAAACAAACAACAACAAAGCGGGTGGAACGAAATTCCGTTCTCGTTTCCGTGATTCTTAAACCACGGACTATGGGTATAACAGAGCACGATCATGCTGATGGTAACTACAGCTGTATCATACAGTGTATGTAACTACAGCTGTATCATACAGTGTATGTAACTACAGCTATCTACAGCTGTAAAGTACGTGGATGCTGCAGCTTATCTATGCACTGGTGTGCCGAGGGGGCACTCTGGTAACTATGGTGCGGTAAGTTGAATCGCTAGTGCTGTTATATATATATATAGCTATTGTGGTTTGCGTTTGTAGAGACTATAGTTGATTACTAACTGTAATCATTTAAATTGTGAAATGTTGTCTATTAGAAACTGGGGGTGTACGCTCTACAGTTCTGCTTTAGCAGCAGTGAAATTGTAGAACCCTGTTAATGTATGGTGTTCCTGTCACTAACGATTCATGCTCGTACGATGCTAGTAGTGCTCACAGTTGTTCTTAATTAGTTATGGCATCGTCTTGACGCTGCAAGTTTTCTGGCTGCAAGAAACAAAACAATATGACGAAGAACGCTAGGGGCCTGCCACACTGCTGCCGAGACAATTGGTGTGATGAACAGAAGCCAGGCGTATTGTGGGCACAGATGTGACATCACGGCACGTGATGTGTTCGTCGAGCCGACACACACGGCAAGAAAGTTGGTCCGTCACTGCCTGAGCCAGACGACCAAAGCCTTTCTTCCTCCCTTCCACGTATACTAATATACTCTACAATGCTCTACGGCTTTCTAGAAGAACTTGAGCGAGTACCTAGAAATTTGCTTTACATCCGCCTGGACAAGAATTAAACTCACTCCGTCAGTCATGTTTCATGGCATAACAATATCTGTATCAGTAAGTTGCAGTCAACACTTTGCCACGGATTTTTTCCTGCTAACTGGGTCACGCCTTAAATGCTGCATCATCTGCGGTAAGAATTTCATTTCCCACCCCTTACACAAACACACTTTTGGGATATTTTGGTTTGCTAAGGAGGTCTTGATCGTAATCAGAGACACGTTTACGGGCTTTACGGCCACCCGGAAGTGGACGCATCATATTTGCAGATGATATCAAAGTCCCAAGGGTAGGAACTGGCTACTAACAACAAGTCTGAAAACTAGGGGGACACAATTTAAATTTTCAAACAAAATCTTCACATTCTGCTGAAATTTGGGACTTCAAATTACAGTCATCCGAGACCGCAAAATGTATATAATTTGATGCTAATTTGAAGTGGAAACAAGCTATTGTTTTCCACAAAGTTAAAAATAATGGAGGTTCTAGGGAATCTCTGCTGTATTTTTTAATGTGCCCCTTTTTGATATGAAAAAAGTCCACACATATGAATGCTTCCCTGGGAATATGCAACTTTAGGGTCCTCTTTAGATTTCTGTTTTTAAAGATGCATTATGAGAAAAACTGTAGGCATGAATTTACACCTAAAATTTGACTCATTTCATGCATTGAAGATGCACTCACCGATGTTGCCCTAGACCGTCGAGCAACCAGCCTAGGTACATAAACACGGACGCCACACGTAACACTGTCTACGTACATAAACACGGACAACACACGTAACACTGTCTACGTACATAAACACGGACAACACACGTAACACTGTCTACGTACATAAACACGGACAATACCGCAAGTAACACTGCATACATGCATAAACACGGACACCACACGTAACACTGCCTACCTCATAAACACGGACAACACCACGCAACACTGCCTACATACATAAACGCGGACAATACCACACTACGTACTACGGTACAGCGATATTCCTATACTTATCAGGGCTAGTGCACGGCCAAATAATAGGTTGTACTAACTTACGTGATTTGCTGCTCTTATAGGGGACTTAACCAAGGAGTCTTTCTGACAGTCCTCGGAATCCCAAGCTCGCTGCTATAGAACCACCTCATCAGTCTCCTCAGCTGAGTTCCGAGCACACTGCTGGACCATTTCCCTACTGTCGGAATTGAACTCGCAGGCTGATGAAGTTATCGCTCGGTGAGTTTTAGAAGAAAAGGAGCCTTTACAGAGAGGGAAAATCCCTAGCCCAGACACGGGCCACCCCATACCTCGTTATCACCCGGTGGATTGTTGGTTCAACCCTAGTTAGCGGCGACTCAAACCTCCCCGCTGGTCACAGCCTCACAGGACGTAAAACAGAGGCCACTGTGCGCCAGGTGTAAGGCCATAAACAACGTCAGCTCACCTCCCGCACCCTGGTTATCACCCCTACGGATAACCCAAAGCAAACTGATAAAACCAAACCTGACTCAGCGACACAGGAGACTGTTGTGATCTTTCGATTTTTATCAGGTCTTATAGGCCCGTTGGTGCTGGTGGGGGGGGGGGGGCGGCCTAGTTCGCGTGTATGACCTTTCCCCTAGGGGTTCTTACCTCTTACCTCCCCTAGTTATCTGGTTATGTCCCGTGAACGACTCTTCTGACATCGCCGGGTGATTTGACGGGCTTTCGGTCAGTATGCATCTTGGCTGGCAATATATGACCCTTCAAAACTGTCAAAAATCCGTACTACAAATAATGTCTTGCAGTTTTAATTATTTTAAAATGTAGTCGCCCACAATCAAAAGAGAAACTAAAAGGTTATTGAAAATAAAGTTATAGTATTCCTCGTATAAATACACTTCAATAAAAGACATAAAAAAAGCTTACAGCACCATTGTTTGCAATTTTTTTTGCAGTTTTCGTGCACTGGGCTGAGGACAAAGACAGCACAGGGGCTTTTCGTGTTCACAACGTGTCGACGATCGCAGCGGGAAGTGTCGAAAACTGAGATAAACTAAACTACTTATATAATGAACACAAGCAGCACTCTTGTGTTAGTTTATTTTCATGAACAACCGAATAAATACTCACAAGCAAAAGAAACGCAAATTGATACACGGGCAAGGAGTAGTCCAATTTCATGCATTCGGGTACAATGATAGCAACAAAATTGGTTTGACATGAGGTCACATGGTTTGTTGAGTGTAGGCCTTGATAATGTGCCTGGCGGCAAAAACGTGTCCCTTCTGGCGCGCTAAAGTCGGGCAGTGGTTTTCGCTCGTGCAGCGTGAACAAAAGCAGCAAGACCAGAACTTACTTTGCGAACAGAGGGCACCACCCATTAGCAATAAAAGCCGATGTTCGTACGCTTCCAGACAGACCACCTGTCAGCAGTAAAAGAATGCCAAGACAGAACGGTACAGCTCAGGAAAGAGCTATCGGACGACTGCAGGCTGGAAACCGCCCAAGCGTCGTCGCACATGCACTGGGTGTGGCAGTTTCCACAATCTGTCGTTTGTGGGCTCGCTTTCCAACCGCTGACAGCACTCAGGATGGAACTGCATCAGCCACGCTGACGGCAGCATCAGAGTATGGAGGAGGCAGAAAGAGAGGTACGCCAATAACAACATCCTGCGGCACTACCGTTGGGGAGGCCCCAGCATCATGATTTGGGGTGGAGTTGACCTCAACCGACTCGAGGGCCCCGTCATCTTCCAGAACATCGGCCCTGGACGAGGAAACGGCGTGACAGCACAAGGCTATGTGGACAAGGTGCTGAGGCCCTATGTCATGCCATACTTTCAGCAGCACCGTAATATCACCTTTCAGCCCGCCCACACATGCCAAAGCTCACTGCGGCCTTCCTGCAGAAGAACAACGTTCAGGTGATGCCTTGGCTCTCCATGAGCCCAGACCTTAAGCCAATCGACCATCTATAGGACCATCTGCAGAGAGAACTGAACGCTGTCCAGCCGAGGCCGACAACTCGCCAGCTGGAGCAGGCCCTCAGGCAGATCTAGCAAACATGCCTATAGCGGTAGTGAACCGTCTGGTGGGCTCCACGCCCGCCAGGTGCCAGGCCGTTGTCGACACCAATAGGGGTCACACCCGCTACTGACTTTGGACTCAAACGTTTGGGACATTCTGAACGCTTTCTCAGCAAGACAGATGAATACACATTGTGCAAAGTCTCACTGTGCCGAATTTTCTCGAAAATTGATCGAATTCAAACCCGTTTGAGCGAAAGGAGAAAATTCAAACAAAATCACGAACGCTCTCAGTTTGGGTTTCTTTTGGTTTTCAGTATACAAAAAGTAGTCTGCTTCATTACTACATCTGACAAAATGAAATTTCTGGCTAGCTCAACAAAATAAATATTATGCTGAATTTCTATTATATTCTGCAGAAAGAAACTTGTTGTTTTTTCTGTATGTTTCGCAATAAAGACCACAAAGCAGCGAACGGTCATTTGGGTCTTTTTTTTTTTACCAAAGAAATATTGACTACACAGGCGGCTATAAAATACTTCGTTATCTGAAAGCAATGCGTCATGGTAAGTTTTACTCATTTGTCTGGACGTCATTCGCCTGTTTGCTTGCTGGAAGGCAATGTTATGAAACTTCTTCTATCAGCTATTTTGTCATAATACGTACTACATGCACAACAATAATGAATGGTTTTGGCACATATCTTTCTTCACCCGCCCTTGCAACCATCGATTCCTTTCAGGCCGATTTCTGACCACAGTAAAACTGCACATGGGTCGAGTACTACCAAGCGAGAAAACACAACAAAACAAGTGGTACAAGCCACGTGTTTGTAGCAGAATGGTGCAATAATACTTAAACCCAGCAGATCCCAAAGGCACAGATTTTGTACAACGCTTGTTTGTGGATGCAGAACCGGAAGAGAACATACATAACTCTCTCGCTCTCCCTTTTACACACACTTGCGGCGTGCGTGCATGCGTATGAACTTGCTACATGTGTACAACACGGTCATTTTTATTCATGAAAATTTATCTGTAAAAATAATATATGTATATATGTTCATCTACTGTATATGCATGTATAGTTCAGCACAGATTTGCAAACAAACAGCGAAGCGCACGTACCTAAACTCTCTGCCGGAGTCGCCGAACGGCTGGGAGGAGGAGGGGGGTTCGAGAGACAGGGAAAATCAAAAAGTCTCCCGTTCTCGTCGCCCGCTCCCAATCCTTCCTTGCTCACAATCGCCAACACTATTCCGGCAGTCACAAACTGTTGTGTTTTCTGGTCACGATTCGCTTCCCAGCACGCCGCGATCTCCACAGTTCTGGTGCCGTTTCCTGACAGATGTCACAACTGCCTACACGCCGCGATCTTTACAGTGTCGTCTTGTTACAGCCATCAGATCTGCCGCAACTCTATCGCACGCCCAGAGCACTCATGGGGCGGGGAAGGGGGAAGGGAAGTCGGGCTGGGGGCTTCCCATCTCATGAAATCGGCGGAGGCCACATGTAGTCGAGTGCCTGGCTGTTGCGAGTACTTCTACTATGCCCTGCTGTAGGCAGGTCACGAGTGTAGCCCTACCGCACAGCTTCGTCAGCGGGGCTGCCTGGAACAAAGAAGCACTTCTGCGAACTGGTCGACTGACGACGTGTCTGCTGCTGGTTCACAGCATGTGCTTTGCGCCATGGTGCAGCGAGCGCGCCACCTCATGATGCCTTTATAGCCTTGCCACCTACATAAATCCATTGCCTCAGGAAAGAAAGCTTTCCCCATATAACTCGCCATGTGATTGACTGCAGCAGCAGAGAAGAGCCACATTTTTTTTTTTTGCCTTCATGTCACTTTAAAAGTTGTTTGGTCCTCCCGTTCCCAGAATTTCTTCCCACGATGTCCACGTGCTATTTCTTTCAGTTTTAGTTTTTAGTCTTATTCTGTTTGTGTTGTCCTGACAAAGGGGTAATGCCCCGAAACGTTGACTTTGTTCTATATTTTTTTATGGCTTGATTCATTTCCTTTGTTGGTACCTTAAGCGGCAGCTACGTACTGTTTTTTGTTGTTGTTTTTTTTACTTAAAAAGGCTTTAAAAATTTTTTAAAAAGTATACTTTTCCCGATCAAAGTTTATACAGCGTATAGGGACTCCTCCAGCAACTGATCCCCATTTTACACCATGGGTGGCCAATCTGCTACCTGCAGGTCGCATTCGGCCGCGAAAGGTCTCTAGAAATACAATATTTTTCCTACTTCTGTATAGTTTTGAATAAAATTACATTGTTTAAAGTCGAAAACTGAATTGAAACAGATCAGGCCCCGTGTGCATGTACGTCAGCAGCCAATACACCTTAAAAGTGGAGCTCTCATGCAATCTGTTCCAGTATTGCCACTGAAAGTCCGCCCCTGCCTGTCCGATACAGCATACCAAGACACCAGTGACAGAGCCCTGGGGCCAAGTGCTGAAACACATCTAAAATGAAACAGTTTTTGAGCCAAAACAGTTGTGATTGAAACAGTTTTAAATGGTTTGTAAGTGGAGCACAACACTCTTCTAAATTAATTTATTAAGGTTTCGTTAAAAGCGTTCTAACGAAGTTAAAACTGTTAAGCATGACTTCTGTGAATGGCTGTAGCTGCGGCACCAGACCTGTGGAGGTCATTAATTCCCATAAGTCATTGCACGTTGTAATTGGCGGCACCCGTCACAAAATAACAAGCCCATTATTAAAAGGATGTTCTTCTCGTAGAATCACTCCAAGATTTTAAAGGAAAAAACGTTGCTTTCGAAACACGGAACCATGCAGTTGACCGTGTGCATATGGATAATTATGCTTAAAGAAAAAGAAGAGATCCAAACGGACAGCGAACCCTTTAACGTTCAACGCAAAAGCGTAACCACTACACCAGAGGGGAATGATTACATTTCCATTCCAATTAGGCTATCTAAGAATAGGTAATGATATAAAAATCATCTTCAATAAAATACTTGGCACAAACTAAATTCGACAAACGGGCATGAGAGTTTTGTAGAACGGTCAGGGGCACGAGACGACGCTGACAGTACACGTCATCGTGTCACCCACCAAACACACCCATAGTCTCTTTGACCGAATGAAAACGGTCAGAGGCGAACAACCGTAATACGAACAACGCTTCCTCTGACTTGCGACTGTACGCAGCGGAGGGAACTTCCGTTAAATCCTGTGTTTTCAAGATGCCGGACGTTGTTTCCGGGCTGCTAAATTACTTCTATAATAGCTGAAAAGAACACAGCTTACCAATGTAGTCTGTGGCTCAAGTGTTAGTTTTAGCGGCTCGAATCCTATCTTTTACTTTTTTCTCCTACATTTTTGCAACTTTCTCTGGGGTGGGAGTTAGGGGAGAGGAAGTGGTGGGGTTAGGGGAAGAGGTAGGGATAGGCGTTAGAGAAGGGGTTAGGGGCAGAGTTAGGGGAGGGGTTAAGGACAATCGTTACATCTTGGAAACAGCCTCCGCCATGTTAAACCAGAAGTTCTCTCTGCTTTCTACAGCTGCAAGTATGGAGAATGCAGATTCTGACAAACTCTGCCATCCTGGTCTGTCTTTTGCTATCCAGAGCATAGCAGTGCGGAGATGACAAGTGCTGTCCAGTCCTTGATGTTGGTCAAGCCAATTTTTCTTATGCCTTTGCAAGATTTTGAAAGCGTCCATGCACTTAGTCCAGCTTGTCTTTATTCATAGTAATGTAACTTTTTCACGGGAATCGCTTGGGCTTTTAATCATTATTTTGCTTTTCTTGTAATTCATCTCCTTTCATAACCCCCCGTTCTTTCTGGAAGCATGTCTGTCAGTTCCTGCAGTTCTTGCATGGCTGCTGCCACAGGAAGTCGATTTCATCAGCAAAGCGCAGGTTAGAGATTACTCTTCCTCCTGTTGAGATGGTACGTATGTGTTTATGGAGGGTCTAACGCATGATCTTTTCAAGGAAGAGGTTGATGAGGTCTGGTGACAGAAGGAACCTTCTCGGAACCCTTAATATGTGTGATGGACGCAGCCATCACGGAGACGGTTTCGCCACCACCCGCTCACAGCGGGCGGTATCAGATTACAGGCTGGATACCGCCAGCGTCACGTGACTGACGTGCGGCGGCATTTTTAAACGTGCTGTGCTAGCTTCACTCTCTTTAAACGCTTCTATACTCTTTTAGAATAACTACACACATTAACAACTAACATCTTCGTATTCTACTCGATATGCTCTTTCTTTAGATAGTAAACTTAACAACCATCTTTATAGATTAGGTTAGTTTGTAGGCTAATTTCCTATCTGTATCTATTCAAATTAGCTAGCTTAACTGCATTTGAGCGTAATTATCTCTATTTCCTCCTCAGTCTACTAAACTGTCCTTTACACTAACAGGAAGAGCGAAGCGCACTCTATTCATCACGTATTTCCATGTTCTTGTGTATATATTCTTCATTTTTTTATCTATACTTTTGTGCGGGCAACAAACACAAAATGTGCTGCCCGCGTTAATTTCACCCGCTAGCTCGGGCTGTTGCTGGCAATGCTTTCATTGTGGCCCGCCCCCATTCATTGTCGCTCTATAAAAGGGGGGGGGGATCGGACCGGTCGAGGAGGAGTGAGCCCTGGCCGACGGACAGTATTGGGGCAGCAACTCAATAAAGTATGGAGAACGAGCTGTAACAAAGGCCTGCCCCTCTGTTGGAAGAAAGAGAGAGAGAGAGAGAGAGAAAGTTTGCGAAGCGAACCCGCTTCATCACATATGGTTGGGAAGAAGTCACCTACCTGGTTGTTCAGAGTTTAGCTCGAGTTCCCAAGCAGTGTTTCAATGACTTGAACAAGGTTTTCTTCGACGTGAACGACCACAGTATTTGCCACAGTCTGTTGAAGATCTTAAAGTCGATGAAACTGTGAAGCAGCTCTTTCTGATGTTGCAGATGTTTTTCACTAATGACTCTGAAGCTGAAGATTTGTGCTCCTCCCCGGTCTGTCAGAAGTTCTTCTATGGTTGGGCTTTCAGTCTGGTGAGAATGATTTGAGCATGCCTTTGCTGGGGTGGCTGATGAGGCGTACTGTTCCGCTGTTCTGTCATTTGCGGATTACCCTTCTTGGGGAGTTGCATTATGAGGGATTGTGTCCACGTTCTGGTCACTTTTTTGATTCCCAGAGTTTCAGGAGTGCTGTGGTCAGCACCCTCGCCATCTCTTCTCCCTCCATGATGGACTAGTTCTGCTGGGATGTTGTCTTTTCCGGGCATTTCACTTATTCTCTTTCGGGAGAAAATCGCCTCCTCCAACCCCTCTAATTTAATTAACAAATTCAGTTTTGTCATTTACCATTTGCTATACAAGCAATTGTGAAGATGCTTAAAAGGGGAAAACAAAAATCCAAAAGCCATAAGCGCTGGTTACGTCTACATTCTGCACGAAAACCTTCCCCTGTCCCGAGTGGCCACCTAGTACTGCTTAAAAAGACGTTTCAAAAGTACCAACTTTGAACCGTGTAAGTGGGCCCTTAAGTTCTCACAAGAAATTGAGGCGCTACATAGGGTGTCATATTGTCGTGTGGTCGCAAACATGAACGAGCACAGCTAAACCCCAAAAAATTTACTTGTACGAGCAAAACCAGATATGTTTATCCGCAGTACGGTATCCCTAGTACGGCCTTCACTTCCCCAATCTGCGGTTTATTCTAGTATAGTTCAATAGCCAGAGGTTAGCGTCAGCCCTCGCTACACAGTACCTAGGATAATATATCTATTAGGTATTATCCTAGACAGTATATCCTCTTTCGCCAGAACAGACTCAAGCATTTCTGATCAGTTGCGTCTTACTGACAGGCGAGGGGAAATAGGGCAATTACATTGTAGTAGAAAATACATTATTTTCATTTGTTCCCATTATTATTAGGAAATTCTCTGTAAACTTAATGTTTACTATGTTAGAAACAGTGGTTTAATATCTTGCAAACTTGAAAATGATACATGAACGTTAATACGTCAGATTGATGTCCCTTTAACAAGATGGCTAGCCGGGCAGTGCAGCAAGGACTCAAACAAGTCAAGCCGATATTATCAACAGATAGGACCCAAGCTAAAAGGCGTGTTTTAAATTTGTATAAGGCGTGGTACAGGCACATACCTTATGTTGGTGAGTATACAATATTATATATTAGAACTTTTATAGAAACCAGCAAATCAATGTCATTTTCAAAATGATTTTGTGAAATATCAAGGTTATTTATCATGGTCATGGTCGGCATCATGGTGTGTTGTATAATCTTGTATTGCCATGATTACAAACACAACAGAGGGCTAGAGGCCAACAAAGGGCAAAGGGAATATTTTCACAAATATATTTCTTTAACGCCACCTGTGCAGAGAATTTCTGTTAACATTAGAGAACAACATCTTCCAAAACTCCCATTTAAACTAAACATACACGAAAACACAAGAGTTGAAGAGTAAACTCAACTGGGTCACGCTATAACTATTAATATCACAAGCACCCAATGAATAACTTAATAAGTTACGCATTTTGACAGTTTTTTTGTTTGGTTTAAAAAGCTGTTTCATTTCGACATACAAAATTTGCTGTTCATCAGAGCCTGTTTACATTTGCTTTCGAATATGCACACACATTACTCTTCACTTGTCAAATGTGGAGGTGGGGAGGGTGCACGCTGCCCGCATAATATAAGAAGAGATAATACGGAAATATGGAGAACCAAGGAATATATGTTTATGTGAAAATAAACACACATTTGTTTTCAGAAGCTGTTTGGGTCTTCAGCTTTCCTTTGCCCCTTTGTTTAGAGTGGGAGGTGCTGCCCTCTTGTTTATCTAGCCTATCTTTTCATTTTTGTACAGTTCTTTTGGGGAGGGCCTGAGCACTTTGAGAACCCTTTATGGATCAAGCCTTGCACATGCATGTGCATGTGTGCACACATGAATGCATGTTTGCACATACTTGTGTACATGTAGGATGTATTAGTTATGCAGACATCAGCAGTATTACATAAAAACTTACTATGTTATTTGTGGAGATGCAAATTTCAATTGTTTTTAAGCTTATGATGTGAAACTTCATGAAAAAGGCTGTGCTAAAACATGTGCACTGTATTGTAATATTGTATTGTATTGTATTGTATTGTAATAATAAAATTTAACAATTGTTGTGAAAAGGCAGTTGAATTGAAGCTACTTTAGAGATGCATCTTGAACAGAGCAAGCAACTAAAATACATTTTTGTGACTGAGTTTGTGTTTTTAGTACTTCATTGCATCAGTCAGCACAATTTCAGTGATTAAGCAGAAGACACTGATTTGTATTTATATCTTCTAACATTCGTACCAAGTTCACAGCCAAAAGAGATAGGTGGTTTTATCCTGCCGGAGACAGGAGACGTCATAGGCTAGTGGCCGGGCGAACGCCAAGAGGAGCTAGAGTGAAGTGTTGGGTAGTTGAATAGTTTCAGAGTTGTGTATCGCGGAAGCAGTTGTTTCAATAGTGACGATAGTAGGAGCTCTTTTGTCAGTCACTTATTGTATCGGTGTATAGAGCGGGATCATAGGCCATGTTGCAGTTTGATTGCCCCTCTTGCTTTAGTTTGTTTATCCTGTTTGATTCCTCGTTGTATGATGTAATCAGGCAATGTCTTACCCTAGATACGAGCACGGTGATTCTCTGTAAATAACCTGCATATATATTTGATGTTGTCGAGTCAGTTAATGTATGAAATATATGTTGAATAACAGTTTGCTGCAGTTGTGTCTTTTATGAGGGTGGGGGTTCTTGAGCAAGAAGTGTTTGCCTGTGTTAGACTGAGCGAGCGTGTGAGAGCATGAGAATCTTTTCCCTCTGTAGATTTCTCTAGTTATTCACATTATTTCATAGCGTCATCACCCTTTGGTGTAGAAACCATTGACCTGAGGCAGTAAAGGTTTTGGTGGCGATCGCTCAACTAATTTTATATTTACGAGATCGCCATAAAAGTTTGTTCTGTAATTCTGGATAAGTCGAGTCCATTAAGTTAAGGTACGGCCCGTCGTGACAAGGCCAAATGCAGTCTGCGCAATGTTTAACTTAGGATATAATCCTTGGCCACTCCTGGATTCTAACCAGCAGTGTTCCACATGCTAGTTGTCTGTAGTTATCCAGGCTATAACAGACAGCATGCCATTTCATTTTGCTTTGGTATTCTTATCCCCAGCAATTGAAGCCTTTTACATTATTTTAAGGGTTTTTATCAGACTAGTCATTACCACCTTCACTGGAAGATTGGATTGCAGTTGATTTTGACCTTTCTATCCAGTGACATCTTTGACTACGAGACATTTAGTAGTTATGTGTATGTTAGTGTAATTTGACTCAGAGGTCTTGCATAAGACTGTCCTTGCATTGCACTGCCATATATCACTACAGCTTTTAAAATGTGATGTGATTTTGAAGTTTCAATCCTTTCCATTTGCAGTGAAAGACTTTGATGTTCCCATCAGCGTCAAGCAGGGGCGAGAGAAGCTCAGGGAATTGTTCTTGAAAAATAAACATGTCACAGATATCCGCAGCATAGATCTGCTTGTTGTCAAGGTAGGCTTTTCTGCAACTTTTGATGCATGAATAGGAGCGACTTCATGGCCATCTCTTTCAATGCCAAAGGGAGTCAAAAGATGCCTCAAGTAGTTGGTCTCGCGCATCATAGTGTCCTGTTCACGTGGAGCAATTTGCAAGATTTGTCCAGCTGGCTGAACAAGTGGTCTGATTAACCACAGTTTCCTTGAAATATTTTCTGTACAGCTTAAGCTTTGCAGGATTTCTTTAATAAAAATTTGACAGTAGACTCTCTGCATTCATTGTTTTATATACTATGCTGCAGTCTATTTGTAAAAGTTACTTGGACCTTTTTAATATTTGCAGGGACAAATGGAACTTGTGGAAACTGCACAGATTTGGAAACAGCGTCCACACATCATGATGTACTTTAAGGACACAGTAAACCCCAAACCATCAGATTTTCTGGGAAAGTTTTTTCAGGGCCATGATGCATAGGTATCACTTTAGTGGACATGTTGCAGCCTAGTGTGTGAAGATCGGTATTTAAGGTCCTACAGTTTCTTTTGCACGTGTTGACAGTTTACATCATCTGTAAGAGCAGAAGACATGCAAAAATAAGCGAGAAAACTGTTCAGCTTCGTCTGTGTTGATCTGTAATCATAGCATCTGTAGAAAAACTAGAGAATAATCCTGGCAAAAATTCCTTGAAAAATTTTGCGCATGTTCAGTCTTACACTAGTAAAAACTTTATTGCTTTGTAAAATACAGGACATGCATCCTTTTTTTTTTTAGCATTCTTCTTTAAGGTTTATGCACATTAATAGTTGAAATGATGTCTGGCATGGTATTGTTTTCCCATATATAAAAGAAATCTGAGCAGTTGCTTGTGAGGTGCACCACCTCATAGAAGAGGCTCTGGGTCAGTTGCTGAGTAAAAGCCTACATTAAATAATCACAAACTTGAGTGTTTTATGTTTAACTCCTCTGCCATCATTTCTAGGATCTGCCAAGTTCCTTTCTTTCGGCCCTCTCTTTGCTACGTGTTTGGGTACGGTAAGCTCCCTTGGGCACAGGCGTCTGCATACAGCTATGTTTGAGCGCTGCCAGTACCTTTGTTGGAGTTATCTTTCGATAATTTAAGTGCTCGGTCCTCATTTGTTCTTTATTGTTTTATGTTTCCTGACAAAACAGTTGGTACAAGTTGTTAAAATCATCACTCATTCATTCTCACACGGTCTCCACCCAGTCCTATGCAGACGACACCCAATTATACAGTTCTTGTCCTCCAGCTGATGTACATGCCAGCATCATGACCATGCAGACTTGCTTATCCGGTGTCAAAGCATGGATGGTCCACAACAGACTAAAGTTGAATGATGAAAAAACAGAGGCTCTTCTCTTCAGTAAAAGAAATGCTGGAGTGACAGAAGATCCCACAGCAGTTCGGATTGGTGATGTCGACATCCCTTTTGCCGACTCTGCAAGAAATCTAGGTGTTATTATTACCTCTAACATGACACTTGACAAACACATTTCCAACATCTGCAGATCCGCTTATTCTGAACTCAGAAAAATCAGCAGCTTCCGTCACCTGTCCGATCAGGTTGCAAACACATTTGTGTGTGCCTACGTTTTGTCTAAACTCGACTACTGCAATTCCTTGCTAGCCGGCTGTCCTCTGTATCTGCTACAGAAGTTACAGAAAACTCGGCCGCTCGCCTTGTCCTGAAAGCGCGCAAAACAAACCATCCCACACCTCTCCAGCGCACTCTGCACTGGCTCCCATCGACTATATGCCCCAGCTACTTTTCAGAACTTCTTACAATCTACACTCCAGTGAGACAGCTCCGCTCCTCTTCCGACGATCGCATTCTCTCAGTACCCCGCATCAGGATAAAAACATACGGACAGTGCATGTTCACCTTCTCAGCATCCACCCAATGGAACTCACTTCCCCACAACATTCGCCACTCCCCATCACTACAGACTTTCAAACCCAACTTAAAAACTTCTTTTCTGCAAGTACCTCGACTGACGTCGCGACTGCATGTCTGCGTTAACCTACAACTTCCTCTATTATGATACTTTTCCACCCATCTGTGAAGGACGATCTGTATCCCAACCTGTGTTTCGTTCGTCTCTCCCTCTGTGTGTTTGTTGAAATGTTGCGTTCATCTCTCCCTCGGTGTGTATGTGCCTCGTCCGCGCGAAGTGTGCATGAAATGTGTTCTCGCGCGTTACAAATCTAAATTTATTATTATTAAAATAACACCCATTTGGAAGCTGCAGAGCAAGCCAGTCCATACAAATTTACTTTAGCTCACACTCACTCCATTCCAATATCAAACATCAAGTGGGCACAAACATTTATTTTCAAAAAAAAAAAAAGCTAAACAAAAAGCAGTTTATATTGCTTTCAGACATTAAACTTATAGAATGATACTTTTTCGTAAAACAAGAAACTTATAACAATTCTGGAAAGTGATGGTCATCACACATACCAACAGCTGTAAGATTTTCCAACTTTTTCAGTTCTCCCCATGCATAAACACTTTTTACTATCTTGTTGTCTTTTGTATTGCTCTAGACTGATGCAGATAATCTGTCCCCATATTTCATATACTTTAAAAGAAATGGCATATTGCAAAAACGATTTTTGGTCCAGACTACGTTCAAATTGGCAGAGCGGATGCTCCACACAACTGTTTGAGCAAAATGCAGGATATTGTGGTTCCTGTTTCCCAAGCAGCATACTCAAAGGCCTGTTTAGCTAAAAGGGTTTCCCTCCTGTTTTCATTTTAGAGCATGCTCTAATTTTGGCTGTAAGTTTTGGAAAAGCAATGAGCAATCTGCATCTGAACTTCAAAGCTTGCTAATCCGACTAATAAAGCACTTGTAGGTTAAAGTTTGTATATAACAGCAAGCTTTCTCAAAGAACTATAGATCTTACTATATTTTTGCATTGTGATTTTCAACTTTCACACTATACATGTTTATGCTTGCACTAGCAGTTCAAAATGTCTGCATTATCTGAACCTTCAGATGTTCAACCTTTGTGTTCATGGTCTACGGTCAACATTCCTGTATGTTTCTTGTAATAAGCTCCATATTGCCTAGTATTTATTATGAAAAAAATCTTCAAAATTCAAAGCAACAATTGCAGAATATGCACAAAGTTGCAACCATTTTTTACACTGAGCCCTCCTACACACAAACTGCCGAACATCAAATTTTTGACAACGCTAAACATCTGTACTGTGTGCCAGAGACACCCCCTACCTCCCCCAAACCCAAAAAAACTTGGTTCACTACATTGGTAGAAAACTACTGCTCAAAATGGAAACCAGTGTAGAGGTCAGTCACTTGCCATCGCTAAATTGCCAATTACCGAGCTCACAGCAGAAGCGTAGTTTGCAGAGAAAGATAATTACCATACCTTAGATATTTTAAGTCAACAATGCCATCTCATGCAAATGGTGGGGGTGGAAGGTGCAAAGGGGAGAAGGGAAAAACTCCAGATGCCATACAGGTGTCATGCATAAGCATGCATGACAGGGGATCCAGACCCAGAACCACCAAATTGGTGAGCATACATGACCACTCTGCTTCAAGCTACCCCTAAATACCCAAATGCATGCACTGGGTGGGGCTTAATCACAAGAAGTTGCAAGGAAGGATGGTAGGTGACTGGCCCTCAAGTGTGTGGTGGGGAGGGCGAGTCCCCTTGCTGGCTGGAAAACATTTCTTAGCAAGGGCTGCTAGGAAACAGTACGTTTGACATGAGCAGGAGGAAAATCTCTCTATTGTATCTTGAAAAACTTGAAGCTAACTATGCCATCCATGGCACCCCTTCAGACTTCTATTTCCATTAAAGTCCTGGTTTGAACTAAACTGATACATTCCCGTATGGTCTTCACAAGCTGAAAACCTGTCCAGCAGTACTGCTGCTGGGATAAAGTGTTGCAGGATGCAAACCAGGAACATTCAAATTTGCACTATCAAACCCGTGATGTCAACCTTCACAATGTTGGTCAACAAATGGGTTTGTGTCCTTTAACCTAATGCAAAGTACTAATTTTTAAAGCAGCCAAGGCAAGGTTTTGTTGCAATAAATGAGTTTAATGATCAACTGTTGCAAACATAATGGAAAAATAATAAATGAATTACCAACATCAAATCAGTCATCTAAATTTTCTGACCGCCACATGTATTTGGTTGGATACTTTGTACTTCTGGTTAAAAATGGCAATCAAAACCGTGTTTTTGCCTCTAGCATTAGGTCAAATAATGCAGTCCTGGGAACTGACTGGTCTAATCTTCATCTTCCTCTCTGCAACAGAACATCTCAAAATTTAATGGAATACCAAGAACCACCATTGCCCACCCCGTCTGCAATATTTAGATTTCAATTTTTAATTGTAAAATTACACAATTATCCGAATTCACAAAAACCTAGAAGTTAAGGCAAAAACATGCAGCCATTGACATTCACCTGGGTTTGTCACTGTAATCTGAGTCTGAGTCTGAGGCACGTTTCCTGTGTCGCTTGTGGTGAGAAATTGTGCGGCTATTTGAATGTTTTCGACCATGTCCTGATCGACTTCTTGACCGGGAACGCCGAGAACGAGACCTGGACCTCCTTTATTGACAGAAAACAGAGGAAAGCGCAAAAATAAAGGAAAGGACATAAATTTTGAAAAAAAAAGATAAAAGCTAAAAAAAAAAATAGAATAAAATTGTGAATCGATTATGCATGATATGAGAATGTATATATGCAGTCAGAGATTTTTGTTATAAACTGTCAACAATTTATAAGTTTAAGAATTGTCAAAATTATGTAGAGCCTTAAATCTAAATGTTCGTCAAATGCTAATAAGCAGTTCCGTAAAAAGCTTTAAAACTTATTTTAAAGGAATCTCACAATTCTATAAAAGAACAGTGACCAGGACATGGCGAAAAGGAGTGGATAGAAATTCAAGGCACACACTTGGAAATTCAAAGTTATTGATTCTACTGATTTCTGATGTACACCAATACACTCTAAGCATAATCTGGGCATTAGAGTTGTCTGCCCAACAGTAAATTTCCATGAGCAATCCATTTCTGGCAACCCCCCCTCCCCCCCAAAAAAAAACCTGCACCGGTAAACTTGAAACAAAAACAAAACCTCCTTCACTGGTTACTCTGTGTGGCTTGTCCAGCACACATGCTAGTTGTGTGCAGTGCACTGCAGTTACATGATAGCTAAGGATGCAGCCATGTTACATTTTGTTAAGTGAGTTGCTTTTGTTGGCAGGAGAAAAGCTGATCCCAGACTTTTTTAAATGTACAATTTGTCAACCAAAAAGTCGAAACGGCAGTCTAATGAATAGTTCACAAAAAGTTTGATAATAGTTCTTGAGATAATTCATGGAGCTTGTCTGCAACCACTTTCACAAGGTGAACATCCTTGGCAAAAAGGGATGCACTGTAAGTCAAAACTTTTGAAATCCCACGACTACCCTTCAGTTTTTCTTTCAAAATCACTTTTAAAAATGAATTTCTTAATTTTTATGGGGGAGTATTGTACCTGCTCCTCCAGCTAGGGCCTAGAGGGATCCATTTAGGGTTGGGCTTTTTTTTTTTTTTTGCATTTTGGAATTACCACTTGATATCCATAACCATAGTTATAGGTGAAAGATTCAAATTTTGAAGAGGAAAATGTAGTGTGTCCAAGGGATCCCGACAAGACCATCAATTTTTTATGACCTGCCCATTCAAAGATCTGAGAAAATGGTGTGCTTCTGTTACAGCAATGTTATTCAATGGAATGAAAAATTAAAATCAAATGATAAAAACACATTTAGATATTTTTACTTTTTTCACTCCACTGGATTTCTACTTTTGAGGGCTTTTGACCCACAGAATCCCCCATTTCTGTTCAATTTTAAATCCCGTCCTTCAAACTGTTTTACACTTGCAGAGTTTACTAACCTTCGACGAGGACTTGATGTAGACCGACGCTCATGTGAACGGCTTCGACGGCTTCTCTGACGATCACGAGAACGTGAGCGCGACCTTTTTAAAAAAAAGGTGGGGGAGGGGGTGAGGAAACGGCTGTATTTTATTCATCGTGGAGCAATATTTTTTACCCTTATTAAATTATAAAATGATCTTTAATAATGTCTATGGTCCTTCTTTAGTATAATATTAAAAAAAGTTTTGCAAAATCGAAGTACATTTTAGTAGCTGATGTTTATATGCTCATGGATGCAAGCTTAACTAACCAAACTTAACTCTTTTTTTTCATACATCAAAATGATATTTCACCTGCGCTTTTTGCGGCTGGCATCCTTGCTTCGAGAGCGGTTGCGGTGGTCACGGACCCTTTCACGGTCCTGGTCTCGTGATCTTTCTTTGCCTCGGTTCGGACTTCGTGTCTTACTGGCTGAATGCTCTTTCTCTTCGGCTTCACGCTTTTTGCGCATTTCCTCTCGCTCTCTTTCACGTTGTGTGCGTCGTTCAGCCACCATTTTCTTCAACAAAGTTTTCGTGACAGTTTTCAAGCCTTTTACAAATTATGGGGAACCTACCATGTCTATCAACAGGCTATATCTTCTGTAGTGTCATCAGTTTGACTTCCTCACTATTAAAAGGCATAGAAGTATTAATAAAATGAATGGGTACCACATGCAGTTATGAGGCCTGACTGAACGATGGCAAAGGCACAACCAGCATGCTGTTTCTGTCATTGAGACAACAGGGTCAGTCAGACAACAAAGACTGGCTGGCCTGTGGTTATAGCATTCAGTCTGAGACCATCCAAAGGCTTTGCCACATGGTGTTTGACAAACACATTTTGTTCAAAACAGTTTAAAAATAGGGCTTGTTACAGGAAATACCTAATGGCGTGGTTAGTAGTTTGTCTTCTGTTTACCAGAATAATCTATAGCATAATCTATTTCATAATCGATTTCTATTTTTAGCATAAGCTATTTCTTCCCAGCAGTTTTGGAAAACAGACTGCAGAAAACCAACCTGTATTGAACTTAAATGGTTGCTAATCTGACTCAGAAAGTACTTATGAATTAAATATTCAGTGTAACAGTAAATTTTTTCAAAAAACAACAGATGCTGAAATTTTCTATTAAACTTTTCTATGGTGGGCACTGCATTATGTGGGATTGAGAATGGAGAAAAAATCATGAAGGCATGTATTGGGCCAGGATTTTATTATTAAATCTGTGTGTGCATGGTGGGTACTATATTATGTGGGAATAAAGGGAAAGTAAATATGAAGGCATGTATTGGGTGGCATAACATAAAAAACAGCACAATTCTTTAGGGGTAGCACACTGCAGATCCAGCTTTTAGTTCAGATATTGCCTTATTTTTATTGAACAATGCATCAGCTACTAACTGTTAGCCAATCCACACTATAAGGTGCTCTCACGAAAGTCGGTTACACATGCCTAAAATTTTTCACATGCATGTAAGCACAAAAATATTATTTCAGCATTTAATAGCTGTGCCTGACAGCCAGCAACAAATCATCTCTCGAATAAGTTAAGAAGCAAACTGAATTAGTGAATGCTACAAACACGTGACTGGTGATCATGAGGAATAAGCCTAGGTCTTTCTTATGACACATTTGAATTATCATGTTGTTTACATGAAAGACAATACAGCAGTCAATAGTGTTTCTCTGTTGGACCACATGGAAGGATGCAACATCTATTTCTCAGTTCACAGCCTTCAAATGCAAGTTTCTAAGATTCCAAGTAATCTAAACTACCTTCAGTTCGTCTAGTTTAGAACGGATGGTAATGAAACCAAGATGTAGTTTTCCTCCAAAGTGGTCTGCCAGACGACGATCATTGTCATGGATGCCAAGGTAGGCACCACACACCTCACACACTCGAAGCTTTTGCTGCTGATAGCTTGAAGCTGGCATTGAATTTCGGAACTCATTCTAAACCAGAAAATGAGAAGTTTGCAAATTGAAATTATAAGAGGAATATTGGATATATTATGACAATCAATTTCCCCACCTTCCCCTGCCCCCCAAAAAACCAAAACAAAAAAATGGTCGAAGAAAAATGTAAGAATGCAAAATAGCTTTGGTAGGCAAAAAATATGCTATACAGCAAAGTTGAAGAAAGATAATGGTCCCTCTTTTTTTGTTTACTTTCATGCACAGCCTACATCAAATTTAATTTTAAAAGAATAAATAGATTCTATCATACATGAACTAGTTAAAGAAATGAATATTTCCCCATTCTTTATCAGTTTATGTCGCCATCACGACACCATATTCATGTTAAAAATGGCAGTTAACACATTCCTGATGTGCTGCCAATGGCACAGAGGCTTACACTGCTGACATGCCGCCAGGGGTTTTACGGCACTTTTTAAAAGGGGCTCAACAGAAGCTGGTATGACAGAAAGGAGGCTAACATGGCTCTTTATAAGGCCAACAGAGATACTCCACCACTGCACTCGGTGCAAAGCCAATTGTACTTTATTATTTACTCATTCTTCCAACCCTACAAAGCAATATATTATTATTAGGTAATAAAATACAATTGTACACCCCAATCCCATGCTTTCAATAAGTTTGTTTGGTTATTGTTGCATAAGGTCTCATCACAAACTAGGTGCATATCAGAACGTGTTGCTCGAGAAAAAGTAAAGTGCTTCCACACTGGAACTACTGTCACAACACAGGTTTCAGTAATGTGGCCCCATATTGTCAACAGGGCAAAAGCCCTTAGTTATAAAAGTTATAAAGACTACAACAGTGTGTCACTCATTGTTTGCTCCATGTTAGTTTCACTTTTGTTATCCACTTCTCGTCTGATATACAGTTTGAATATATGTATACATAAATAAATCTGTGCAATAAATGTCACTCACCTCCAGTTGTGCCTTCTTCTTTTTAATATCCTCAATCTCCTCCATAAGTTTGAGAGACTCATCAACCAAGCCTTCTGCACCCATCTCCTCTGCCCTGGCCATCTTTGTTCCAATCTGTTCTCCAAGCTGATGAATCTGGTCTGCCTGGATAACCAAAAAAAAAAAAAAATCCCCACCTTCATTTCGCAAAGAAATTGAGCACCAATTTCTGCATCTGATTAAACAAGAATCACTACCAACTACCATGGCTTTCATGGACAAGTTTGTTGGCCATATCATTAACGGTCATAAACGATTTTCATGGAAGTAAACAGACACATGGTGGGCAGGATCTCTGAACAAACCTTCCAAGCAAACTAGAAACATTAGTGTTTATTTAATCAGCTTAATGATCAGTGAATTGCAGTGGCCTAGATTTAACACATTTCCTCCACCTTCAGATTTTCTTGGGCATCACCTTATCTAAAAGATCTCATAGCTGCCAACCTGGAGTTTTGAGTGAATCATCATCATTGCCTTCACAATAACATTTTCTGGCTGTGCAAAAGACTGCAAAAAAACTGTTGCAAGTGGAAGGTTTGGCTGATGGTGAGGGTAGATGTCATTTTTTCTTTAAAGCAATTATGTTTCATGATTTACTTGAAACAGCCCGTCATAGGAACTCGCAAAAGCAAAAATGTCTGAAACTATAGCAGTTTGGCAGCTTATCCCCCTCCCAACAAATGTTCCTCTACTTTTAAATGTCCTAACCTATATTTAATATTCTACCTGCCATGAAGCATTACTCAATTTACAGTTCAATAATGTAAATTGTTCAGCAAAATGTTTCATTTACATGGGTGCAACTGAGCAAAAATTAAACAACAGAAATGGGATTCACCCTTCTGCAGTTGGAGTACAGGGGCAATGCCTCTTTGGGAGGGATTGGGTGGACCACAACCAGCTGGAAGCTACACAAGTTACCATGTATTTGAAGAGTTTTCCTGCAATCTGGTAGCCAACCCCCCCCCCCCCCACCTCTGACAATGCTGCAAAGAGTTTATTACTCAAAAGCAATAAAGTCATGGATCACTTTGTTGTCTGCATCTTTTTCATCTAACTAGCCCCTCTCATCCGCATCAAGAACCTAATCACTTTCCTTTATCCATTTTCAATGATTTTTGTGACTGTTTATGAAAGCACAAAAACAGTGGGAAACACCAACAGTCAGCCAGACAATCAAGTCACAGAGTTGTATATATTGTAATTCAGAACTGTGACTCAGTCCCAATTTTCAGAAGTAGGTTTTACTATAACTTTAAAGGTCAGTGAATTGCTTATTAAAATCAAAGACTGAACCTTGAAATATTGAAATACATTGCTATTGGGAGATTCAAAAGCCAAAGGTTCCAACACAGTTAATCTACCTTGGCATTAGCTTCTTCACTGAGCTCTTCCTGGGTCTCCTTGAGGCGCCGCTTTGCAAGCTCTGTCTTGCGGTCACAGTCAGAGATGAAGGTCTGCAGGTGTTCCATAGCCTTGATAACAAAAGATCACATGTAAGTTGGCCAGAATCTGCTACTGCTTGAACGCAATACATGCAATCTGGCATTATACTAGCTCAAAAAGCCAAAAATGTGCTTAATTAAGATGCAACCGATTTTTCTCCACTTAAAATTAACACCCTTGTTTTTACTAAAGAATAAGAATTGCGAAAAAGAGCTTGTCCCACTTGCGTCTCAAGTATCACATGCTTGTGCAAGTCGTGTAAGATTTAACTGCTGTCTCAAGAAGTTATGGAAGAAAAACAAAAAAAGAAAATGAACCATACAAAATTATTTGCAAAATTTAGAGTTTGTTTAGTTCATATTATATATAATGCACATCACATAAAATTTAGACGCAAAATGATTTCCAATGTTAACTAGGTGCCAGCAGGCTTCATGACACATTACGCTATTTGGTCTTTGACTAAAAATTTTACTGTTTGCCTGCAAGTACAATTATTCCAACCCACCCCTCACAAAAAAAGACAAAAATCTATTTCATGTCAAGGAACTCTTTCAAGTGCCAAACAGAGTGCCAGGAAATTTCTGAGGGCAAGGAAAACCCTGCTGCTCACTGTTAAATAGGGTCCAGTCAACAAAAGCCTCTCAACCACTTCTACCATTCTCTCCATTTTTCTATCAGTGTATGTATATACACAGCATAACAAATTTACTCTATGGCTGACAAAAGGACGTTTTTTTCTTTCATGATTTAGAATATGGAAAATAAATCCACTTTACATGGAAACGAATGACATACAGAGCATGCGTCTAAGAACCAAAACCTACAAGGAGAAAAACCCCCCAAACCTTTCTCCCCATGGCCCCCAACACCGACCTTTTCTGTTTTGAATTCAGGTGCTGGAATTTGATAAACTTAAAAAAAAATCTGACATCGGGCCAGGTTCCAGGGGCAGTACCCTAACGGTGTGGGGCAGGTTCTGAGAAATCATGTAAGCATGAGGATGCTAAGCTCAAAATAAAAAAGTTTAGTTAGCAGCAGGAAAAAACAACGCATTTTTTCTTTAACTGCCTACACAAAAAAAGTGGCATCCAATTTTTATTTTTTGGTGGAAATCAACTGGAAAAAATCTGAATTCTTCCAAATGGTGGCCAATTACCATGCCTGGAATTCTGAATTTGGATGTCATCTAAATCTGATGTTGGCGATACAAGTTTAACAGCTTAGAGGCTTGGACTATAGGATCGCTTTGTGCTACTTTATAAAATTCATATTGTGATCACTACCTGTTTTATTCACAGTATCCTCATGACTTATTTGTAATTTACTCATAATTTCACCGAAGGTAAAATCAAACAGTATAAGTGATTGCTGACCATGACACTTTGTTGTCAAAATGTACTGCACATATGACCACACAACGCCAACTTAAATTCCTTATGTACGGACCAGGCAGCAACAACCATCTGTGGAATCGTGCAAGGTCCAGTCCCAGATTCCTCTATTATATAAGGCATAAGCATTCTATTCAGGCAAAATAACTTGAGATCCAAAGAGACAGACTCACATCGATGTCATAATAGTAGTCTTTGGTTGCTGCAGCACGCTCATAGTCTGCTCTCAGGGCTAGATCATGAATGTTGTGGCACTCGCCCAGGTCCATGCGCTTCAAAAAGCAGAAATAGTGAGTAATACATGACAGACAATGAATTCTTTTATTGTGAATGCAACAACATGCTCATTGAAAAGGACTTCTCAACAATGAAGTGCACATCCAAAGAAACATGCATTCTGAGAATATCAAAGCAACTAACCAGCAATCCACACCTTGTGTTGATATCGTGTCTGTATTAAATATATCCTTATATTAGTTACAAATTAAAAGCTTGTGATCACTTACATTTCTGCAACTGCTGCCACTTATGGCACAACAATTTGCAATAGCATTAGAAAACTCCTTTTAGGGCTAAAAAAAGGTCAGCATCTAATTACAAGCTCATGCAAAAGCAGTCCTCATTTTCGTGTATCTCCAGATGTTCCTTCACTTAAGATCTGAATACACTTTCTCTGGACTTTCAATTCAATCCAAACACGTTCATACAAGAACAATTGTCATTGTATTTCTAGAGTAAAATTGCAGATACGATGTATTACTAAACTGTATTATGACAATGCATTACTATAAGTACATTATTTGTATTAACTTGACTCCTTTTCCTTTCCATGATATGGCATAAGAAATGCAGTGATATTCATGTGCACTTGATAACAACACTGGCAATCCTTTTTAAAATTTCAGATTTTTTTGTTGGTGGTGGAGGGGGTCCAAATAAAAGTGCAATATTTATACTAAAACTTTATGTCATTTGTGATACTTAAGAGATTTTTTCCCAATCTTATCAGGTCATGACAACGGTACAATCTATTTTGTATAAATCTACTAGTGCACAATGACTTGAAAATAATGTTGAATGGTATCATGTATAAGCAAACAGCAGATTGCAACAAAGAGAAATAAGAAAAGATCACTCACAGTCTTTACGTACCCATTCCTAGCCATACCCAATCAGAACCACCAGAAAGAAGCGAGCTAAAGTGACAAAGGAAATCAAAATCATAATGACACTCACCGTGCTTGCAAGAATATCATGTGGACAACAGCCTAGCAGGAAGCTCTTACATACCCGAGAGTCATCAAACTTCACTTTGTAGCTTGAGCTAGCCCCTAGAATAAACCATACCAGCCAAGAACATAGAATTACTCAAGAGCTCAGCACCAACAATCAGTGACCATTTTTTTTTTACATTTTTTCCACCTCGAAAAACCAGGATCTCTTCTGTTGTGCTGCAGGGGGGAAAAAAGTGATGTTACATGCATTAGATACACAACTGCTGTAGAGTAAGAATACCATTCACATTCCCAAGAATGGCACAAACATGAGAAATGTGGACCTGTTGCAGCCTGAGGCGAGTGGGAAAACATAATGCAAGACCTTGTGGGGAAAAGCCAAGATGCAAATCTAGATCAAATGTAAGCTGAAAAAATCTCTTTCACCATTTTCTGAATAAAAATTTTTCTTTTTGCAGAATGTACAAGGGTGAAAGATTAGCTGAAAGTTGGAAAGGGTGCCTACATTAACGCCCCTCCCCCCAAAAATTTTCAGGGTCTTAAAAACAAAGACTGCTGCCACATTTCCCATTCCCACAAAGGACTACAGCAATACACACTGTGGCACAGTAAGGTGTCTCGATGGCTGAGTGCACACAAGTCTCTGCAAGATGTTCACTGGTTTTACTCCAGCAGGGGGTTCCAATCCAACTAAGTGGCATATGGTTACTGAAAACTCACCTGGAAAAAACATGTCTTCCAACATAGGCTATCGGGCATGTTGCCCATTCAAATAAAAAGGTTGAAGCAAGCCAGTATTCTTCAATTACATTTTAATAGTTGAATCTTAGAAAATCATTTGGCCTCTTAAAATATTTTATCACAAAAATAGTTACTGCTGTGGAGAAATTGTTTTAAACCTGAATTTGATGATGTAATATTGATAGAAATGAATTGTTCTGATTAAGATAACAATACCAATAAATTTCTTAAAAAGGAGCATTAAGTGATGCTAAAGTGTACCTGTAACCTTTTCACACCAACTGAAACTGTAGCCCATTTTAACACCTCCCCACCAAAAAATAAATAAATAAAAAATGCATTATAACAAGGATCTCTCCCTCATCTGTCTGAACTTCTAATACAACTTATCATACAAAAATCTTTAGCAAACTAATAACACAGAAATGTTTCAGTTCATGGGAAAGGATTGCAGGGTTATTCTGAAGTATGCGCTTTGGTATAAAACTGATTGACTGTAGTAAGTGACAGCATGGGAAAAAGCATGTGTGGCAGCTGTAAAGTAGAACAGCATGGTTCAAAGAGAAATTTCAACTCACGGCCTGGCCCTCATCACCTTTTGCAGTAATGCAATTAAGTCTGCTTTGCCCCACAATACATTGCTCCCTTGAAAACAGGGATACGAAAGATATCATGTAAAACCCAAACATAAATTACACAGCACACTGTTTTTGGTGTCACAGTGTCTTTAATTTAAAACAAACAAACTAGAAAGTATCACCCAATTTTTTATGTGTTTATACAAAGAAGAGAAAATCACTGACAGTTCAGTATTCAATGTCTTTCAAAGAAGCTGAAAATGGGCACATACTATACTTCAATCTGTACCCACTGAGTCATTCTCAGCCAGTGGCACTACATATGTTTGTTGACCATGGTCAGCTTCTGAAAATGTTTGCAACTTTTCTGCTACTTGTCAAAAATCATCACACTCCCTTCTGCCAGGACTAATGGTGAGGCTAGTCATTTATTTACAAAGTTTTTGTTTTATGACAAGCAAACACAGGCTTTCACAAAATAATTTTATAACCAAAACAAGCTACCAGTGCAACTGGAATTTAATTGGGCCAAACTAAACTCAATTTCTCAGCGTACACAAATTTTTATTATGTATATCATATTTCACTCTCTATTTAAATTATTACTACATTTGCAACAAAAGCCAAACAGTCTGAAGCTGACTACAGTACAAGATGAAAGTAAGTTTAACACAAATCTAATCTTTTTTGGATGTTGCCCTTTGCCCAAATATGTGCACTGAATATGCAAGACACACAAAACGCATCACATACACACAGATGAAGCTTTTAAAAACCCTTAAGAGCTCTTCAGCAGTACCGAAGTACCTTTTTTGGCTTGCAGCTAATGAAATCTTGTTAGGTCTACTTTGTAAGCATGAAAGACGCTCCTCTCCTCGCTTCTCCTCTCAATGCTTCAGTCGACAGAATGTATATTCGATTTGATAACTCGAGGTTACTATTATCACACTAAGACCTAAAGCTATCTGACATGTAATGTATGTATTAATATCATGAGGACCAACAAATTATGGGGCTACTGTAGGCTAAAGGCACAACTCTGACCCCAATTATGTTCTTACCAGAATTTTTTCAAGACTTCATTTGACATACCTTCAACTTCAAGTTCTATTTAAGACTACATAAAAAAGAAATATGCTAGTTAAAATTTTTTGGAGTGACTAATCTTAATGTGTGACTATTTAACCAGCTGTTTCCCCAGCCTGCATATTAAGATAAGCCTTCAACAAGTGACTGTTCTCAACCTTGTCATATGTTGCATTTGCTCAGATTATGCCAAATCCAACAAGCACCTATTTAGAAATGGTTCCACTGAATATTAATTTATAAATCATTGCTTTCACTGTCACTTATGTCAGTATAACACGTGAATGATAACTTATCGCCAACCTAAATCAAAATAGCTCCTCGCTCGCAGTATGATACAGGCAGTATCATGTATGTATGACTATCAGTATCACACAAATATATCTTGCATTTTGGCACAAATGCACACAGACTGCCATGGATTTGTTTTTAATTTAAAGAAATGCAGGCATTTTGAATTATGCAATCGATCAATAATGCCACCTGGACAGGTGCCATGCTACTGCTAGGGCTAAGGCAACATTTGAGGATGTGGGTAAAATTTGCTGACCTATTGCTACACAAGAAAAGTGCCTAGAATTTGTGCAAAAAAAGACTTTTTCTTGCTTTGCACAGTGATCACTGCCCTGCACACATCCAGATATTTTCACTTAGTTATGATATCTACCACCTATCAAATACATGACGAACTAGACTGCTTTTTACTGCCTGCATGTGCAAGAACACACACACTCTCTCTCTCTCTCTTAGTGAAAAGTAATTTCTATGTAAGATCAATCATAGTGGAAAAATTGAAGCAACAGTCTCATTTCAAGATAGGAACTTGTCAAAGAACAAATATTAAATATTGTAAAAGAAATGGGATAGAAGAAGACAGAGTACATAAAAGAAAAAGCAAAACTGACATTATATTACATCTGCTCCTAGGGAAAAAGAACTGCAAGATATACATGTATGTACATGCACATGAAATAAGTATCAGGTCTGAATTACATTAAGCATTCCAAGAGTACACATCTGTTCCTTTTAACAATTTCATTTAAATCACAAAAACACCCAAATGCTGTATGGGAAAGATAAAGAAAACAAACAGCTTCAGCATAAAAAATTTTTTATATAAAAATAACCAAAATTTTAAAATTGTTCCATGAATGTATGTTGACTTTTTTCTCCCAACACAGAAAGTTGGAAGCATTCTGCCTTCTTTTGGGTTAGTGTTGTTGCTCTTTTCTAAAAAACTCAAAAAGGTCACTATAGGATCCAACACAAGCTTTCCCTGATTAATATCTGGATGATAACTGTTTACTGTAAATAAGCCTTTGCACCCACTCCTCAACACCACCACATCCTGCCAAACATGGAAGAGTAGCAACTATGAAAACATGTATACAGGGGGAAAAACAAACAGAAAAAAGAAACCCAGCAGCACACATGGATTTCCAGTAAGTAAAACCAATGTAACTGTAAGTCCCCTTTACAGTACATGTGTGTACTTTGACTACAATGGTACTTCTGATAACCGCACTTTTGTTTACCACTGCCTCTCTTGAATGACCTTATCCTTCTTTTGCCAACTAGTCTTACTCTTTTATGATAAGGAAAGCCATATAAATAAAGGGTCCAGATACTAGTATTATATGGACCCTTTAAGTCTAACATGACTTATGCCTCTATTAGTATTATTGGAGTTTTCCAAATTAATATCTGAAGGGTTGGGTCTTTGCTAAATTCACAGGCACAACTAAGACTTCGAGGCAGGTTTTGAGCAGATATCTTGGTTACCAACTAAATGTCCCTCATTCAAATTGGAATGTGTCACTATCAGCAGCCTCACCTTCTAACCAGGGATTCATTTTCCCCCTATAAATCAAACACAAAATAAAATACTAATGACTTGAATGAAAGATAAAGTCTCTAGTAAGTTTCTGTGCAAAGGAAATTTTGTATCACGATGTAAGTGTATATCATAATGTAACTGTATATCACATTCACAATGTAACTTGGGGAATGTGAGCTAGCGAAGATAACAACTTCACTACTTGCCTAAAATTTCATTAAGCTGTTTAAAATAAATCTTCTAAGACTGCATTTATTAATAAAATGGTAAGTCGCGCTCTGATGCCTGTGGGCAAAGCCTTGACATTTACATTGTCATTTGTGTCTACGTTTTCTCTTCAACGCTCAAGTGCAGGTGGTGCGTTGGATGCGTAAAAAGTGTACAGCACAAAAGATTTTAACATAACTAGAAAATAAAACTTTCATCCACCATGACTCATGATAAAATGAAGCGAATATTTTAAAATGTCAGTGATGAGTGAGTGGAATTTTAACTTTATAATCTGACGACCCCACAAATTGTTCCGTCTCTAAGTTTTCGAATTTAGCAATTAGCAAAAATTAAAGATATTTGTACCATCGTACAGACACATATAGCACAAGTACGTTTTGCACCTGTACAGCACATTCGACAATTTAATATAATAACAGTACAACCACTATCAGTATCAAAGATCTGATGATCATCGTTGGTCATACTCAAAGTATGGTTGAATTTCAGTTTGATCATTGAAATGATTGATCAATTCCACACACTCTAACACTGCCACACCAGTTTTTGCTCACCATCACGGGCTGTTCCCATTAACTCATCAAGCATAGCTCGAACTTGATCGTGAGCTGACATTTTGTCACTATAGTAGTGCAACAGCTATATGAAACGGATTTCGCAATAAATTCTTTTTTCGCCTTCTTCATACGTGAAACGTCAGACATCCACAAGATGGCTGCGGTCGTGACGCGATGGTACCAAAGGGAGTGCACTCAGAATGTGCGAACTACATCCTGTAATCAGCAGCAAACAACGGGTCATACGCAAACAACCAACTCCACTGGCAGTACTGCTTATACACGCAAAGATTATTTTCCAGATCCTGAAAGTACATGCATATCAGTGCCTTCTTTATGGTCTGTGGCATTTAATTTGGTTATTTTTCCATTTAAATTATCGACGTAAATGCCAGCTACCCAATGAAATACCAGTAAATGAGTAAATCCACGACTGTTAGTCATAATAGTCCGACAATTAGTGTGTTTTGGGAGTTGCCAGCCAAAGAACGAGAGACGGGATAAGCAAGATCCACTTTCACTAGCCCGACGACCTGCTGAAACTTTTAGTGGCCCAGGTCTTTTTTTTTTTCTCTCTCTCTCTTTCGTATGACTGTCTGCAAAACCGATTGCCCGATAGTAATGTCTGGTTCTGCTTGAACTGTCCCCAAACTAGGTGCATTACATTACTAGGACAACGTGGTGCCACACGTGGAACTGCTGTCGCAACACAGGCTCCAGTCCCACCCAGGTACATTATGCTGACATTGGGGGCTGGGGCAACCAGTTCTAGTAGCTATTTCCCTACAGTGGCAGGCGTCTGGCAGGGCAGCTACTATAGATTTTTTAGTTATCTCAGCTGGGGCGCGAACCCGACCTCCTGCCTCGAACCACTAGTGACTAGATCGCCTAGGCGGCCAGGACTGATCTGGCACTTCTAGATTTCTATATTGTGTTACAGTGGTCTGTTAAGACCAATGGACAACCCTATTTCCCAATCTTTTACCGCAGTGTTATAGAGCCCATCCTGGCTTATTGCAACATTGCCTTCTAACAAATGATGTCTATCACGGAGAACAAGTTAAAACTTTCAAGCAGTGCCTCTAAGATCGTAGGCCTCCCTAGCCCAAAGATTGGTGATACACTGTAACAACAAGGCCCTTCTCCGCAAGGATTATGAAATAAATACTGACAGTTCTTACCCACTACATCTGGAGTTTCACTTGCTCCCATCAGATCACTGTACATGACACCACATTGCCAGAAAGCAAAATTTCATGCTCTCTGCAGTTACTGCACTAAACCTGTGGTCGGAATCAGTTGGCTTAAAGTGACTGTACAAATACAGAACATCTTCCCTCTCTCCTTTCTTTTATTCTCTCTCACTCTGCCTTTTTTTCAAGTGTGCACTTTTATAGTGACTTCACTTTGCTCAGTTTCATCCATCTGTTCAGCATTTATGTATACATTATTCAAAGAGCAGGCAGTGTTTTTCCATATGGGGTTGAGGAATAAAGTTGAATTCTCTGTCAAAATTTCATAATAAGGTACAGCTCCATCTTGCCTCATCTTTGATGTGTGGTGGAACGTAGCTCAGAGAAAATAGGCCGATATTTTTAGAGACAAACTTTTGCAACCACAGCCATGGTTTCCACAATGCCTGCACCCAACTACACGATACACGTATGATGTTTCAGAATGGCCAGTAGATACGCCGAGTTTAAGTTTCAGAAATAATACCCAGCATCCCTTTCTTCATAATTTTAAAAATCTCATCACATTATCATGGTGTTGCCATCAAACCTATGTCTAAGAAATTACTACAGTTATTCAAGTGCAAGGATTGATGAAGAATGTTAAGATTTGTACTCTTATTTGGATTATGCAGGTAGGTATATGATTGTTTAACAACAACAAAGGCCATTTTGACAGAGGTGGGATGGGGGAAGTGATATACGGGTGGGTAATGGAAGAAGTGAGTAAACCAGTGTATCCAACAAAAACTATAGGATGCTATAGCCAGCCACACGCAGAGAAAGTACACTTGTGTGTACCAAAGTGGTTGTTGGTGGTTGGTTGTTGCTCAGCATCCTATCACAAACTAGTTGCATATGAAGACGTTGCTTAGACAAAGTTTGCATGCTGCCACACATGGGACTGCTGTCACAACATGGACTTCAGTTCCACCCAGTCACATTATACTGACACCAGGCCAACCTGTCCTAGTACTGTTCCATATAGTGCCAGGCATCTGGCAGGGCAGCTAGTAGATTGCCAATTTTTAAGTCTTAGGTATGACCCCACCAGGGTGTGAACCACTAACCTCCCGGGCTCGGAAGCGGATGTCTTAACCTCTAGAGCACCAAGGCAGTCTAATCTACATACATGATAATATATTAAGTCATCAATGATCAGTCATCTAAGAAAAAAGATTAGGATGAGATTGTCTCTTGTCACAGCTACTATGTAAATGTAATCCACCTAAACTTCACTTTCTGAAACAATTGTTTGATGCATGTTGCATGAAATAAATGAAAGATTTTAACGTAAATCATCATTATGTACTAAATGTCACCTCATTTAATTATGATCCTGGTATGTTCAAGGGCTAGGTCCTTAAATTTTTTTCCTGATATTTTTGGGATGGTAGATGTTATTTCTAGTAGTAGTTCTACAATTTTTATTTGGTTTTATATGTGGGTGGGGGGTGGGGTGAGGGACTGGATAGAGAGAGAAATAGGGTGGAGAGTAGAAAGTGCAAGTTCGTAATCAGTGACAGCTAGAGAACTGGAGCTGATCTTAAACATAGCTGTACTGTTCTAGTCAAGGTGGAAAGTTTTACTGTTTGGTGATTTTAACAGTGAATAAAAATGCTTTACTGAAATTTATGGGACTGTTGTCACTGCACTCGGTTGATCGAAAACATTAACATTAAAAACCAGCACTGAGTGCTAAGCACAGGTGCCTGACATCGAACGAGGTTATTTTCCAACACACACATGTACCACACGATTTAAGACGAGCACCAATGTAGGAATATCACGTGTTCTTGTGCGGATCATACCAATCCACAGCTTCAAGTACCTTGCGTCCATGGTCACTGATAAAGACTAGAAGCTGGAAGTACTTGGCACAATAGAGCAGAAAACTGCAGCACTTACAAAACAGAAGCCCATATGGAATGGCAACATCATCCTCATTTTCAAGATCAGACTAATGCACACCCTAGCTCTGCAGAGAAAGATTTAAGCCATGGAGATGAAATATTTCAGAAAGAGCCTTTTTTTTATATATCAAGAATAACTACTAACCTGAGAAAAGGAAGTACAGACCAAGCAGAAACAAAAACCGTCCAGTAAGATACTCTGATGTCCCCCACTTCCCAATCCCCTCCCAAAAATGATCTGCAATAGTTTGTGTCATCAAAGAGACAATAAGTACAGAGGGGAGATTACCAATTCTGGTAACATTGACTGCAAGGTAAAAGTCTGTTAAATTGAAATCACTGAATTCAAATGTCTGGGAATATTTTTAGTATGTATATAATAGAGGAGGAAATGTATGCAACCATAGTATCCTATAAGAAGTTCCTCATTAAATACTGATATACTCATCAAAGTGATGAAAATAATTAGGGTCAATACTTTTGAAGAATTTGCTGTAACTATAAGCAAACCTTTTCTAATCCCTTTCAGCTATGATACGTGTAGTTGATATTTTATGGCTGATGGTAACAACTGACTTGACTGTGTGCATGTTAATCTCCACCATACGTATTTTTTTCCAGATATGAATACCTTGGCGTGAATAGCCGTTCGTTCCATAAACGTACACAACTTTGATTTTATCAGGTCTATTCTTCTAGTAAAGCATTGCTAACCTCAAAACAGGAACAGGATCCAACGATTTTTTAAAAAATATAAACCAAGCCGTTGGACCATGTAAAGACCTGACCACAGTGAAAAAGGGCTCACATGGTATTATTGTCACATCTTGATCTCCAGACCATCAGAAAAAAACCCATTCAGTGCAAGGTAATGTACAACATGGACATATTTATAGCTAAGAGTACAAGGAGAAAAAAGAGGGATCGCTTGAGGAAGCAATGGAAAAACAACATCCAACAGTGGACTGCTCTAATGTTTACAGAAATCCGGAGACTGATAGCAGATAGAAACGGAGGAAGCCGGTCGTCATTAGTGCCTGAACGGTCTCAAGGGTACGGAACAGATGTTGCGGAACATAGGTCATTACCCCGATTAGGTGTTTCACGGCCCTTCTAAGCAGCCTTAAATTTATATTATCAATTAATACTAGAAAGTTATTTTGTCTGGATTGTCATCAACCAGTCATTGTTATTTCCCTTAAGTGGGATCTAGGGGGTTTACAACAGTGTTTTGCCAAAGTTAGTGTTGAAGGGCAGCAGCACTCGCACACGTGTACCTAGAAATGTTGCATAGACCTATATTCTCGGCTATTGGCCGTTTTGCTGTATCCGGAGGTGCGCGGGCATCCATCACGCGTCGCATTATGATTAACATGTGCGCTTTTCGCGCTTTTATGTTTTGAGGTGTTCAAAAACCTGCGTACACAGGGCGATTAATGTTTTGCGATGCTGGATTTCGACTCATTCAGATAACATTACTCCACATCAGAGACCTTCGGACATCAAATAAAACAGCACAAATATGTCTAATGAAATAACACTTCGGCCTAAGAAAATGCTGGAGTCTAATAAAAGACTAACACTAACAGTGTCAGTGTGAAGGAGACACTGTCCATCACAACTCTGCGTGTGATAACTTATCACAGTTCCGCTTGCAGGACATGGTCAGCACGTTCTAGAACGTACCTACGTGGCCCATTTGTAAAGTCATAGAATCCAACAAGGGAAAGCCTATCTGAAGTTCGCGGGACTGAACGGGTTGCGTGTACAGCACACCGCTCCCAGTTTGACACGACACGAGACGACCACGCGGTAGTGTTACTTGTGAACTAGTTCCCCATTGGCTGAAGCCGGCATGAGCCCACATCAGATGATTTCGGTTGTCGCATGAGTATCATACATACATTACGGGTTCAGAAATATCAGAGAAAACGGTATCGCGTATAGCAGATCACCGACCCGCATCACCAGCCAGGTAGGTGCAGCAGCAACACCGCCTTGTTAATATTTCTCTGTAGTTTAGTAGCTGGTTGAGGATATTTTTCTCTCGCAAAAGACAGGCCGGTTATCGTGTGGACTTTGCCCCGAATGTTTCTATTTATAACCCACCGATCTTAGGGCGTCTGCAATGGGAAGAATCCCAGACTAGCATTGATATCCATGATTTATCAAATAAAAAAGAAACATTTTCAGTGAACCTAAAAGCATCCAGTCAGAGATAAGATTTTGCATGACGTACATATGTTTTATTTATAAAGACGGTCACACGTGCCATGAAAAATGATTCTGAAACGCGAGACCCAGCGAATTGAGTTGTAAATCGTACTCACGGTACTGCTTTCTCAGTTTTCTGACTAAAGTCTTTATTTAAATTTTCGATCTCCAGTTCTTCACTACTTACATATTCTATTTTTTGTTACAACGACAACAACAAACCCCTTTGCCCTTAGTGATACCTTTGCCTTAGTGAAGCGCGTTGCCATAAAACTATAATTTACAGTTCATGAACTTCATATAAACTATTTGCTAAACTAACTATTAATTTAATAGGGCCCACTAGTTATTAAGTTACTAAACTGTTCGTTTCCCAGCATTCACGGCCACCAGGTCCACATTTTAAAGTAGAAATACAAATCTAATCCGAATTTGGGTTAACATCGACAGTTAATAGCGTTATTTTTGTAAAGTTTCAAGCAGTCAAGGGCACTAATGTAACAACCATGCTGCCGATGGACACTTGTCATGAAGGTACGCACTTTTTTTAAGCGTCTTGAAGCAAGTACGCTGCACTCGATTGTCGATGTGTCAAGGCAGCACCTTGAACTCGAGGAGGCGGGATTGGGGTGGGAGGGGGAAGTAGGAGATTGGTAGATTTGGGTGTATGGTGTTCACGTGGAAACGAAAAATCGGATATTTGATGTAATGTTGCGCGTTATTACTGAAAACATACCTTTGACATGACCAGTAAGAACTGATCAGTCACGAGGTCAACGAACTAATGGGGGCACAAGTTCATTGTCTTGTCGCATGTTGTCAGGCTCCTCCTCCTCTTCTTCCTAATCTCCATAAAGTCGAGATCGCTGCTGGGTTTGCCCTAATCACCAGCCCTCCGTGCTGTGTGGCAGTGTCAGCGGCAAACCGTTTCAGCGACAGGCAGCCCGTATCACTTCTAGGTCTTTAAGGTCGCCGTTCACTGAAGGTTGATCATTCATTAATGTGCTAAACCCTTTGTAGCACTTCAAGTGAGTCTCTCTCTCTCTCGCTCGCACAAAATGTCAGCCAGTGATTTAGCTTGTGTTTTTGTAAACGTTAAACATAATCCATTTGAATGTTAATCCTTTGTTTCCAGCTTTAATTAACAGGTACGTGTTATGTACATTGTTGCAGATTTGAAGTCTTACTCATAGATGATCTGCATGCCTTTGTCTTGATCTGTAGTTTTCCACTAAAGCCAAAACACTGAAAATGTGCTTCAGATTATGTAGAATAAATTTATTTTTAAAAAATTGTTTTAGAAGAAATCATGGGTCAGGCCCTACAGCCATAATAAATATGGAACAGATGCAAATTAATATTAGAAAGTACATCAGTTAACCATTTAGATGAACCAAGTGAAACACAGTTGATCAAACCATCTGGCTGTCCCTGTGTTGTGGTAAAGAGCTACAGCTATAGCCTTGCTGTTTGTCAGCAAGTGGAAAAGTTTAAAACATTTTTAGAAAAGCTGTTGCTCGATGTCACCTGCCAGTTAAGTGGAACCGTTTGCTTTTCAGTTTTAAAAGAAGTTCTAGGTTGGAAACAGGTATTAAGGAAGTAAAGCAAATTTTGTTGACCAACCTAAGCATTTTTGAGTAACTGCAGATACAGTTTTACATGGAAATAAATGCTTCAAAATAATTCCATACTGCTGATGCTGTTTAAAAAAAAATTTTGTCTGGAAGTGCATGGACTAAAGAATATGATTATTGAAAGATTACGTGTCATCTGGAGCTGAAGGTACTCGGCTCTGCTGCATTCTTGCAGATGGTCAAAACTTTCTAATGTAAAGCAGGAAAGTAGAAGTTTAGTTTTACATATTTTGGTTAATTCTTTGCCACAGGTGGCAATGGAATACATAGCATTTGTAGATTTGTGCCTGTTGGCAAACACCATCTTATAATGTTTTTGCCTTCCAAATAGTAGGTGAAGCCATGAGTGCTGCTATATCAAATTAGCATGTTAGCCACACTCTGCCTGAAAATGATCAAATAATTCTGTCTTAGCTTAACGATTTTAAAGGAGAGAATGTTTTTGTTTGAAGTATGGTAATATGCAGTTCTCATGTGGCAGTCAGGAGGACCTAGGGATGTAGTAATTGCAGGTTTCTGGTGACAGGCAGGTCTGGTAAGACCTTAGAGTGACCAAAAAGTCTAATTTATGCAAGCCATATTAATTTCCATTGGATTTTCTTGAGACATTGGCTAAATTTTTGTTTTCAGAACATCAGAAAATGCCAGCTCGAATAATGGATGAGGTGCTGAATGAACAGAGTGCACAAGAGACTTTCCTGCATCAGCAGGGTGCACAAAATGGAAGTATAGGCAGCTTTTCCTCATACGATACAAGCGAGGATGTTGTTATTTCTGGGATTTCTGGCCGTCTTCCAGAATCTGATAACATTGAAGAATTTCGTCAGCATTTAATGTTGAGCGAGGACATGGTCACAGAAGATAATCGTCGCTGGGAACCAGGTTAGTGGGCTACTTATTGTTGCCTGCATGCCTGCCAGTTTTCTAGCTCAGTATAACTTTAAATTTCTTCAAACGTAACTGATGCCTGTAACAAAAGTATTTTCCATACTTTCTAGAATCATCTCTTACATTCTCAAGTCTTTTCATGTGCAGGCTTGCTTGGTCTCCCGAGACGCAACGGCAAACTGAAGGACCTAAGCAAATTTGATGCAGCATTTTTTGGTGTTTCTCCAAAACAAGCAGACACTATGGACCCACAGCAAAGACTGCTGCTTGAAACTGCATACGAATGTATTGTAGATGCAGGTAATTCCAGCAGGTCCATTAGATCTAATGTAAAGGTGTGTTCTCATCTGCCGAGGCTAAATTCACCGAAGTTTGGATGTTTCAATGTAAAAAATGAGTAGTGGCTGAACGGGGCTCAATGTTTTGCTGAATTCACGGTGTGTCTGCAGTGCACTCTGATGGCTGAAACTTAGTTGCTTTTTTGTGTGGAAGTGTGGAACCTGGAATGGGAGCAATGCAACTCACTTGAGTTTACATCACATCATTTTCTCCTGTGTCATAGCATCCAAAGTCAACTGAGCTGTGCACTGAATTTTTTTCAGCTACTACGGTAGATTATAACATGGCTTGAGCAAAAACAAAACCAAATGGTGATTGAAACATTTCCCCCTCTTCCACTAAAGCAGAAAGTTGTTGAATATAAATTGTAATGAACTAGCAAATTAATACGGGACACATGCACTTTGATGATGCCGTTAACAGCTCTTGTTCTGTGACAGGTGTCAACCCACAGACTCTGAAAGGAAGCAAAACGGGTGTCTTCATTGGGTCTAGTTTCTCTGAAGCTGCAGAAGCATGGAGCTCTGATTCTGACAAGATGATTGGCTATGCCATGACAGGCTGTTGCAGGGCCATGTTTGCCAACAGACTTTCTTTTTTCTTTGATTTGAAAGGCGAGTACATCACTTTCGTTTCAAGAAAACACGTAGATCCTTTAAATTAGAAACTCAAGAAGTGAAATTATCTGGCTAAAGATAGAAATTATACGCGAGAAAAAAATTTCAATCCACGTGATTACTATTTTAATAAGTACTCGGTCTTTAATTCAACGACGACATAGATTTTTCAGACTTTACTACCACTGTGATCGCAGGGGGACTCAGATTTCAGTACATTTGAAATAAAAGCTGCTTGCAAACTACCACAAATGTAGTAATTTACATATTTTGAAAGATCAATATTTGAACATCAAAATAATTATAGAATGGTGCTGAAAAAATTTTAAAAACTTACTATTTGGTGTTAGATGTAGTCACTGTATGCACTGTACGTGCCTACTCGATTTCTTCCACCATGACTTCCACTGTAGTCTCTATCATGGATAAAAACATAATTCCAGTGCAGGCTGTAATTTAAAAAGAAAATGATTCCTACCTGAAATCCATCCAGTATGAATTTTGTGTAAAATGTTGTTGGAAAATGTATCCACATTGATGCAACAAAATGGCGTTTTCAATTGCCTTGCTAACTCCTAAACAGTATCGTGTAGTCTCGTGAATGCAGCTTAGAAGAAGTCATGTATTGTGTGGTCCAAGGAAGAGAACTCGATAGAGAATTAATTTTGCTGTAAGAAAACACCAGTCACATCCCTTGTTGAAGAACCGCGTTTGGTTTAAACATTTGTAAAATGTGTTCGCAGACCATCCCAGCAAATATGACAGCAACTGTAGCAAACTTTTTTCCTAAGTTAAAAAGGTACTGAGCCAAGCTACATTGAAAGACACAATCAATCAATAATTTCCAGTCCTTACCCTATCATTAGGAAAACCCAACACAGAAACAAGAACAGGCAAAGAAAAGAAAAAAGACAGCTGAAGGAGGTCATACAACTTTTTTTTTTGTTGTTGCCTGTTTTAGTGATGTGTTTGTGTTGTCCTGACAAAGGAGTAATGCCCCAAAACTGTTGATTGATCCCTTGTCAGCGAAGCTTGGCTCAGGACCTTTTTGTTAACTTGGGTTTATTTTACATGTGGCAGTCACTTGTTCCTTTTTATTTTACAAGTATGCACATAAACTGTACTAAATTTATACCCCAATAGCCACTATTCAAGAATAGCAGCTCTTCCTTTCTTATACCAGTATAAAGTTCAGTATGCGGAAACCACTAGATTATCTACTTATTACTGGAATAAGTTAGATATTTGGTGTCCTTGCAAAGTTGCATGCAGGGCTGGACTTCACCACATACATACCCTTCCCCCTTTCCCAGAATATGCTACATTGCTAGATCCACTACTGCTATTGGGGCAAAGTATGGGATGGGGTTTAGGGCAAAACTGTTTTTACATTTCTTGGCTTATCACAGATATGGCTCATGTTGCACAGGTCCCAGTTATACTGTAGATACTGCCTGCTCATCCAGCCTGCTGGCTATGGACCTAGCTTTGCACAGCATACGTATGGGCCAGTGTGATGCTGCTCTTGTTGGAGGATGTGGACTGCTTTTGAAACCTGCCTCATCCTTGCAGTTCTTGCAGTTGAACATGCTTTCCCCTGATGGAATGTGCAAATCCTTTGATGCCTCAGGTATTGTGAATTTCAATGAAACCTCCTTTGTAAGACCTTCCATATACAACCTACTCCAACATATGACTCAAAACTTTCTGACGGAGACCATTTACTACATAAACGACCTCCCATTTACGACTCCTCCTTAACCTGACCACTGACAGACGAAATTGGCTGGTTTTGTGCAGTATATTACTTTACCTGGTTGAGTGGAGAAAAAGGCCTTTTGCAAAGATGTTCACTGAAAAACTCGAAATGTCGACAAGAACTATATTGAGAAGTGCAGAATAATTGGTTTAAATCTAAAAAAAGAGATTGAAAGTGTTTCTAACAAAGAAGCAACAAAGGGAAGTCGGCAATAAATATTGCATTTGACATCCAATTAGGACTTTACACCGAATGGACCAACGGAAGCGACAGTTTTGTGCTATATATAACTTTGTCTTATCAACATTTCACAGTAGGAAAAATAGTTTATATCGCAGATTTTGTTTTAATTTATTCCTAAAAGTCTTATTTCATATTCTACGTTTAGCCTTTGTCTGAGCTGATTCGCCTTGTTCGATGGCCGCAAGGTCAGCCAGACACATTACAGTTACGTCTTTCACTTTCTAGCCTAGCAAAAGCTAAGCTAGGTGTAGGTGTCCAGACTTTAGGTCTTTCATGTGTAGGCCACTGGCCTGCTAGGATCAGGTAACACTTCTTTGTTGACAAATGTGGCATGACACTACATACGCTGTTCTCGGAGATCTGTGATCTACAGCGTTCGTGAGGTTCACACCTGGTGACCTCGTTTGATCTGCTGACGGAAGTGCTGATTTTGCGCAGTATATGACATTTGCATCTTTTAGATATTTCTTGGCAAATTATTCATTTTGGAAAGTCTCATTTCATACTCCACACAGTCAGTTAGACACAGTAGTTACGCCTCAAGAAGTCTTGTTCAAAATTTCTTAAAACTAGCCTAGCGATGGTTAACGATCACAACAGACTAGCGTACATACGATCAGAACAGAAAAGCCATACCTGATTCCTGCAGGCCAGCAGCTTGCACATAAAATATCGTATCTCTGTTGTGATCGTATTGGGGAGAGAGAGACATCAGTAAAACAGTGTTCACAACTTAGTTATTTTTATATCACAAAATTTCAATTTTTGTAATTGGCAACACCAGAAAAAAGTTTTAATTATGTTGGTGGAATGAAACTTAGTATGATGAGATAAAATAAGATCGTGTGATAAAACTACATGTCAGTAATTGACATTCAAATAAAAAACAATTTCAAAGCACGTGTTGCAATTGCCGATCATAACATACATGACAATGTGTTTATTTCTCACCCCATCCATCACAGTACATGTACATACATGCTGTACTAACTGTTCAGCATGACCAGTCCTTCCTTATAAGACCTCTCCATAATAAGACCTGATTTTGGCTGGGTTTTTTTCAAGTATGTGGGGGAGGGGGGTTACTGTACAGTTAGATGTACATTCTCTAGACTTTGACACTTTCAGGTTCAGTTGAGTCGGTGGGCACAAGATCCAAACTCTAGTATGAAATACCATACAGATTATGTAATATTCTAAAAATACAGTTGTAACATGCTTTTGATAAAAAGGACTTGGTCTTGCTCTTACACAGGCAATGGGTACTGCCGAAGTGAAGCTGTGGTGATGATACTACTTCAGAAGGCTCCAGATGCAAAGCGTATTTACTCCACCATTGTGCATTCAGGGAACAATGCAGATGGAAACAAAGAGCAGGGTATGTATACACATAAGCATGTTTATATGAAACATGCCTGTTGGCTTCGCAGAGTGAAAAACATTCCCATGATTTTGATAGTATGCAGATGATTTGCATGTAAACATGTGAAACCATATAAGCTACTCATGTGAAATTTGCTGTACAGTGTACTTAACATTTGTGCACAGTAATAAGTTTGATTAGGGGATGAAAATAATGCTTGACTGGTTGAGTGCTAGTCCCGCACATTTGTGCGACAACTTTGTCCAAGTTGCAGGCCACGGGCCTACATTTACGCGACGACATGGAATTCCCAGTTCTAACAATACTCTTTGCAATGGGAGGAAACTGGTTAACTTGAAGCTCAGACATTCTTATTTATGAGGGTTGGTTCCCTTTGACCATGACTTGGTTTGTTTGGGATGTGCCCTCAGATGACCAAAATGCCATAACAGTAAATACAGGGGGTTTTGTGCACAGTGGATTTCAGTTACCTCATTGCAGATGGATTTTAGCTAACTTTGAGAAGATGGGAAAGATTAAAGTAATGAATTTATTCAGCATTTCTTTACATTTAAAAATCAGTTTGTTTCTTGTCTGTAACGCTTACAGTTATTTGTTGGGGTTTTTACACGTGGCCTAAAACGTACACTACAGTCGACGAGCAAAGACAATTCAAGATGGCAAACATCAAATGTGTTAGAAGATAGTTATCAATTGTATCATGCAGTGTAAAGGTGCTTTGTTTTTTATCATTTGCTCTATAGATTGCTTTCTTCCCTCTTTCCTTTTTTTAAAAAAATCTTAAAATTCCATCTCTGCCGGCCAAGTTGAACAACTATGTATTAAGTCTGTAGGTTTAAACTTAAAGTCCCAAGAAATAACCATAAGCACTACAGACAAGAAAATAAGCTGATTTTTAAATTTAAACATATGCTGAATAAATCTTCATTACTTTAATCTTTTCTGTCTTCTCAAAGTTAGTTAAAATCTAGCAGCAATTGGTAATTAAGATCTGCTTGCACAGAACACACCTTATGTATTGCCATGTATCTGCCATTTTGAGATACTAAGAGTGCATGCAAAATCCTGTGTAAGGTTCTATAAACCTGCTTTGATTTATGGTCAAAGGGAAAGGTCATAAACAGCAATGCCTAAGCTGCACATTATTAAACAGTTTATTCCCTTTAACAAATCTATGAGAAGAATTGGGAATCCCCACAAGTTATCGCTATAATATATGCAGCTCGCTTACCATGGCATGAAGCCATCGCATATGTGCACGAATGCCACTGATTAAGTTAAAATAGCTTTGATGATGAACTTTCCATATGGAGGTAATGTTGTTGCCCACAGGTATTACATTCCCATCTGGAGAGATGCAGAAACGGTTGTTGAAGCAGGTATATGCAGAAGCTGGTGTTGATCCTAGCACAGTAGCTTATGTGGAGGCTCATGGTACTGGTACAAAAGCAGGCGACCCTCAGGAAGTGAATGGCATCTGTGATATCTTCTGCAAAGCACGCCAGGGACCACTACTGATTGGCTCAACAAAGTCTAACATGGGTCACCCAGAACCTGCCTCAGGTAGGGTCTTTGCCTGCAGGTCAGGTTGTAACATTATGCATGCCAGGCAGGAGGTAGTTTAGAAGAGGACATTCCACCCAAGACAGATGTGAGCCTGAACTTAACACTTAGCAGGCCGAACATGACTGAGAGGTCAGACACACCACGCAGCACTCAATAACTATCTACAAAAGAGCCATAACTCTAGACCATGCATCGTTCACTAGGGTCACCAAGCATGCAGTTGCCCAACACAGCCACACGTGCAGATTGGAAAAAATCAGCAGCAGGCATTTAAGACTGTTATATAAACTCTAGTGGAGTTAGGAAAAGGAAAAGACAGAGGTAGGGAAGAGGGAGGTTTCCTGTTGGTTTTTCCACCTGGCAGCCTTGGATGGCCAGAGGGAGAAAAGGACTCGGATGGATGAAGTTTGATAGTCTGATAGACATGGAGATTTACTGAGTTTGTAAACCAGCCCGCCACTTTGGTTCACACTCGACGATAAATAAAACATATGGACCAAAAAACATGAGTCCGTGGAGTGTTAAAGAAAATAGTGCTGTGGGATTAAGACGGACGATGCTTCCTGGGGCCGTGACAACACGTAACGCTACATGTTCTTCATGGTGCACATGAACCCGTCCGTGGGTTCTTCACCATAATGGTACAAGGTGCAGCGTGACTATGTAAGGCAGTTTTTGTTGGCAGTTTGTGCACAATTTTGTGACTTATTGGGGGGGGGGGGGAAGGAATCTAGAATGCCAGCTTCAGGAGTGGAACATTTTGAACGGAAGCCATTTTTTCAATGTCGGTAAAAATAGAACATCCATTTTTATGAAAAATTGCCAAAATATAAAAAAAAATTTTAAACTGAGTTTTTTTGCTGCCTTTTGAAAAGCGAGGTTTGAAGTGGTCTGTACCCGAGAGAGGCTAGACACTCAGCCCGTAGTACCATTACTGCATGCCTCATGCTTTTAGTGCTTTTGTTTTACACACGACCTTTTCCCAAAGTTCATAAAAAAACCCCTCCATGCTGACTTTTGTTTTATAGCCAGGTTAAGTTGTTGTGCTTGTGGTGGCAAGGTGTAAAAGTAAAATGGAAATGCTGTTTTACAGAGGAGTTGCAAACTTCTAGCTGACTCGGCATTTCCCACTGTTTTTGCGCTTTGATAATTGGCAGCAAAAAGCATTCAGTTTTTGTTGATGCAGAAGTATGATACGCCTGGTTAGATGAAAAGAATAAAGACAACAAAGTGTGAGTGGTGTGTAGCACTTGATCACCCTGATGTTGCTTATTCAGTTATGTAGTTATTGCTGGGTTTGCAACTCTGTTTAGTTTTAGTTCCTTAAAAGCGTTGGTTTAACTTAAAAACTGCATACTGTATTGCTTTTGAGTAATAAACAGTTTCAGCATGGTCAAAGGGGAGTGTTGCATCAAGTACATGTTAACTTTTGAAACTTCCACCCCCACCCGTCCAACCCCCGTGTCCCTGGACACCATTTCTGTTTTTCAGTTTTTTTTTTTCTCATCAGCACCCCTGCATGTCTGAGGTCCATATAAAACTTGATCTTACAGGTTTGGCAGCAGTTGCTAAAGTCATTATTGCCATGGAAGATGGTGTGATACCCCCCAACCTGCATTATGAAAATCCCAATCCCGACATACCAGGGTTGCTGGATGGTCGACTATCTGTGGTAACACACAGGACACGCTGGGATGGTGGCTATGTTGGCATCAACTCTTTTGGCTTTGGTGGTGCCAATGTGCATGCCATTCTAAAGTAAGTTGTTTCTGTCACTTTCCTGTTAGCCAAGCTTCTTTCTGCTGGGCAGTCTGCTTCTCCCACATGTTGGCAGTTAGCTTAACATTATTGGTTAGTGGCCATTATCAAAACATTGGTTTCCATGTGGACATTTCACATGTTGGCTTTGTGAGAATTCAGATAGAAGCTGAATACAACTGAAGCATCATGAACAAAAAGTGCAGCCAAAGTCCATTGCTAGAGTTGGTTGGTGGCACAGTTCAGTCAATAATTACGTGAAATAAAACAAATTCTCGCATGCAATATTTGCCCCACTGGTTCTAGCATGCAGAGAGCCACTTCCACACTTGTGTGATTGTTTACAGGTCAAATGACAAACAGCAAACAATACCACATCCTGATGCCAGCAGCTGCCGCTTGTTCACCTATGCAGGCCGCACTGAGGAATGTGTTAAAAAAGTGTTTGATGTGTTGCATCAGTATCCAGACAATGTGGACCTGCAGGCTTTACTTGCAGAGAGTGCAAACATGCCTCACAATTCCCATCCCTACCATGGCTACACAATCATCAATTCTCCTACAGAGCCTCGTGCTGATGTCATAGAAGTAAGTGTTATCAGCATAGTTATGATCAATAACATATATGAGAACATGAAAAGTATTGTGTGCCTGCCAACTCCGACCATTACATTAGGGAAGCATCCAAGACCAAAATGATACCAAGCCTGCAGTATTTTGGACTTCTAGCAACAAAAAGCTGGTGGCAATGTGTGTAATCTAGAGACCAAATACACTGGTCTTTGGTGGGAGAAACATTAAATGCTTTAAGCATTCAAAGTTTTAAGCTCATTGTCTACAAAATGTGAACTAAACTGCCAGAAAGTATATAAATTTAAATGTCAATTATGACAATTGTTTTTGATGAAAAGTGGTTCTGCATTGTAATTTCAAAAATCAGTTTTGAGAAAAGACAGACTGTTTTAATCCAGACCCAAAAGCAAAGAGTCAGGCTGGAGACCTGTTCACAGAATAATTGAATTCAGAAGTTTTAATAAATTTTTTGGAGGGATGAACATGTGCTTCCAAAGAAGCATTTCCCAGTACTTTTAAATTTGTAATGTGTGCTAGAAAGTGTGCATTCACTATGCTGTCCACGTTTTCTAACCATTTCTTGTCATATTGCGTTGGTCAGTGTTGGAGGTCCACAACCTGGGATAACTAACCCTTCACACTGAATCTGAGCCAAATGTCACCTGGGGTTGGGTGGGTGGGTGCCGCATGCACAACCTTAAACACAGTAAAAGGGAAGTAACTCGTGAAGAAATGATCAAGCTTTCGATTGCAAGAGTTCTTTCCCTTAACGGATTAGCAGATGAATTTTTATAATTAATAACGCACGTGCAAGGTGTACCTGCCAAACGCCTGTCAGCTCTAACGGTAGCATGACAAGCTGGAGTTCCATTAGCCGGCATTGAGTTAATGTGGCTGCTTAAATCGCCCCCTCTCCCCCCTTCCCCCCTCCCTTTTTGTTAAGTGCTCCTTACATTGTTAAAAATACTTAAATGTCAGATGGTTGAGGGGCATTTAATGTAACCTTTGCCATTGGTTGCTTATGTAATATTTAGTAAATGGCACCGAGCTCATTTTTTCCCAGGGTACTTACTACCAGAGATTTATGTTCATTCTGTTTATGTGCAGTATTCTCTTATTTGTGATTACTGTGCAGAAGTTTAACTTGACCTTCGTTTTAAACAGAAGGTGACTGAGAAGCGACCTGTGTGGTTTGTATGCTCTGGTATGGGCGCACAGTGGGTGGGAATGTGTCGCCGCATGATGGATCTTCCTGTATTCCGCACCTCTATCATGAAAGCTGATGCCATCCTGAGATCTGCTGTTGACTTCAACTTGTACGATGTACTTATGAGTGCCGATGAGCAGACATTTGAAGATCCAGTCAATTCCTTCACTGGCATCACCTCCACCCAGGTTTGCATCAGTGTCATTTTTTTTTGGCAAAGTCAGGCTAGTATTTTTTTGGAAACCGCTCCTCCCTTTGTATTAATCCAATGCTTGAAAGTAATGACCACTCATGCAGTTCTTTCTCCAAAACAGTTTCAGAGCACATCCAAGCATTAGCATTGTCATCTGCTTTTCACAAGATTTTGTAACTGCAGTTTTTGTTAACGTGGTTAATAATAATAGCATTGTTTAATGTTGCATTGTCTGGAGCCTTTGCAGGCTGCATCAGCCTTTCATAGTCTGTGGTTTTAAATCTGAAGACAGTTCAGTTCATGTGTTATTTTCCTAGAAATTTTATTTAAATGACAAATTAATGGATAGCTTACCAGCAGTATGTTTTCCTGACATACAAGAACTATTACCGTAAGTCTTGTATTCAGCAGAAGTTGGTATTTAACTGCCACTTTGCATTTTAATTCCGAAGGTGAAGTAAAACAGTAAACCTACTGCTGACCACCCACCCATGCTTTTTTTTTTTTAACGGAACAGTGGGTAATTCTGAAGCAGCCAATGCTAACTGTGCATTCTGTGCTTGTGTTGACAGGTTGCCCTACTTGATGTGCTGAAGCATGTTGGCATAGTGCCAGATGGCCTGCTGGGTCACTCCACCGGGGAAATAGCCTGTGGATATGCAGATGGATGCATGACACGGGAAGAAACACTGCTGGCTGCCTACTGGAGAGGGAGATGTGTGCGAGACGGAAATTTGCCTTTAGGAGCCATGGCTGCTGTTGGTATGTTCTGATGTCTAGTGAGGCTAAATTAAGTTGATCCAAAGTCCAAAGCCCATATACAGTAAATGTTAATGTTGTTGTCTGTCACATGATACTTAATCATACTGTCTGAATAATCTCACCCTCAAAGCATAATTTATACCACCACTTAAAGATTGGATGCATAATTAAACTATAAGCTGCTGACCAAGTGGAGATTAAAGGACTCTGAAAACCTTAGTTCCCTTTTTTTTTTTTTTGGCAGGGGAGGATTTTGTGTTCCATTTTAATATATAAAAGGAGTAAAACATATCCTTTTGACTTTTTTATTCAAAGTCTTTCATCCCTCCAATTTTTACAGGGATCAGTAATAATTTTCCAATGCAGCAAATCAACAGCAGAGTGATTTCACCTTTTATGCTGCCAGCCATATCGAATTACTCCTTGATCAGTCAGCTGTGAAATTACCATAATTGCTACAAACATAAAGCAAACCGATTTTTACAAATTAAAAAAAAAATGCTGAATACAATCTTTGTTACCTTAATCTTTGCCATCTGGTCAAAATTAATTTTAAAAAGTTCAGCAGAAATGGTGCAACTCTTTCTCGAAGTGTCATAATGGCAGTTGATGCTTGGTGTAGTGTTTAATGTGGCCCAACACCTCGGTCTTTAGCCCTCGGGGTTTCTGTTGGGGTTATCTTGCACTTACCTCGTGGCCCCAAAGCCCTATACCCTGTGAACACAGAGGGGATTTTTCACTGAGGATTCCACCCCTGGGCTAGAGGTAAAAATGCACCTGTTGATCACATGATGAACCCACCATTAGATGCCTGGAGGATGTCAGTGATTGTAACAGTGCCACCTGTTACCCTTCCCTGTCCCAACAGGAACTTCACCAGTTGGTCTAGGACTGCTTATTCAATTGAGCAAGCCTGACTTATATCGCAGCTAAACACCATATCCAAGGGCCCTTCCCCTATTCGCTACCTGGGGACCCGCTGGGTTGGGGATGGTCGCCCCACTATTGAATGCCAGTCACGCACATCTGAGTGAAGACTTTGTCCAAGTTGCAGTCCACAGGCTTACATTTATGCGACGGCTTTTGAGATTTCCTGGTTCTGTCAGTACATTTCATAATGGAGGAAACTGTGCTTAACTTGTAGCTCAGGCATTCCCATTTATGAGGGTTGTTTCCCTTTGACCACGATGAGGTTTGTTTGGAAAAAAACACAGGTTTTTGTATGTGCCTTCAGCTGACCAAATGGCGTGACAGTACATACAGTGGGTTTTGTGTACAGTGGATTTCAGTTACCTCATGGCTACTGCATTATAGCTAACTTTAAGAAAACGGCAAAGATTCTATTCAGCATTTTTTTTGCATTTAAAAATTTTTTCTTGTATGTAGAACTTTCTTTTTTCTTGGGATATTTACTTAACACGTGTGGCCTAAAACGCACACCACAATCAATGACCAGAGACAATTCAAGATGGCGAGCATCGAATGTGTTAAAGAAAATTTGGGGTGCTCGGCTCAGACACACACAATCAGTAGGAGTTTTCTTTGCGTGTAATTCAGTTAGTATGTTAAATAGCAGAAAGTGGGAAGCTGCAAGTGAGAGTTAGGAATTTATAAATTGTACAGACTAATTTTCCTGTTGGAATATCTGCTGTTTGATTTTAACTGTGGTGCTTTTTACTGACACTTGCAGGACTGACATGGAAAGAAGCACATGCACAGTGCCCCCCTGGTGTCATACCAGCATGTCACAATGCAGAAGAAACTGTCACCATCTCTGGACCAGCAGAGGCTGTGAACAAGTTTGTGGCTGAACTGCAGGCTAAAGGTGTGTTTGCACGGGAAGTGAAGACCGCTGGTGTGGCTTTTCACTCTTACTTCATGAAGGCTGTGGCCCCAGAACTCAAGAAAAGACTTGAGGAGGTAAGTCAAATGTAGGGCGCTAGTGACGGTTCTACCCCAGTTAATTACTTGCTTGTCGAGGCAATCAACAGCTGAGACGACAGTAGGTGAAGAAAGGATGATTAGCAGTTTTGGAGGGAAAAACAAAAGGGAGGTAGATTATCATCAGACCTTCGTTCCAGTGGCAAACTCCGTTAACAGGTGACATATCCAGAAGAAATTAGAAGTGCCAGGTGCAAGATTTAATGCCCTGATTTTCGTCCCCATCAATATTTCCCCTTGCCCCAAGTCTGCATTGGTGACGAGCAGTATGTCGTTTCTTTCAAGAAACAGAGGTTGTAGTTCTAGAATTGAAGGTTGCGTTAGCTGTCAATCATTAGGATACCTATTAGGTTTATACATTCTTTGATTACATTTCAGGTGATTGTACCCAAGCCCCGCAGCAAACGATGGATCAGCACTTCCCTTGTGGAATCAGAGTGGGATTCAGACATTGCAAAAACAGCTGGTGCTGACTATCATGTGAACAACATGGTGTCCCCAGTTTTGTTCCAGGAGGGCTTGCACCACATACCTCCTAATGCCTTTGTTATAGAGATTGCACCACACTGCCTTCTGCAGGCCATTCTGAAACGCAGTCTTGGTCCGAATGCACGCTTTGTGGGTCTTATGAAGAAGGGGCACCCAGATAATCTTCATTTTTTCCTCTCCAGTCTGGGCAGGTCAGTTTTGACTATATTTTGGTAAGATTCACATCTTACCAGTGAGCTGCCTTCCAGAAATAAGTCACACACAAAATTAAATTAAAATCTGGTTAGTACATTTTATAAACTCTCATTCAAATCTTAGTTAATGGCCTCCAGTCTGTGTTTTTGGTTGTGGATTTTACAGCTTGAAAACAAACCAAACAAAAAACCCCAATGCACAATGAATTTTTTTTTTTAAATCCCACCCACAAATTGCTCAGCTCAGTTCGCAAAGTTGACTTCAGTAGCTGTTGCGTTTAAATAAGCTGGCGAAGCAGTTGAGAAAGATCGGTGCTGGGTCAAGAGCACAGGGTGTAAACTTTTTATCTTGAAGACACTGATTTGTTAACTAGTCATTGCTTGTCTGCTCCACAAAAAGGAATTTAAGTGACTTGCAAATATAAAAACCCAAGGAAAGAGTCATTGAAATCTTGCAAAAAGTTTTTTTCTATTTTCCTTCCAGTTTTTGGTTATAAAAACTATGCACTACCTGGAATTTTTGTTCCCGGTGAAGTAGAATTATTTTCAAAATCGGCTATCAGAAAGAGTTGAAACAGGTTCTTGTGCAATATCTGCATCTGGTCTAGCATTTAATGTAATGTAATGATTTTTACCTTTTTTGTTAGTGATTAATGGGCAGTGATATAGTATCAGGATAATATGAAACGGAGACTAGAATGCCGTTCAGATCCAGACATTGAACTGGTGATCTAAAGTGCTTTTGTTTTTGACCCAGGGTTCAAATAAGCCATCATTGTTGGTATAGTTGTCACTGAGGGACTAGCACACCCCCCTAGTGGAGATCAGTATTGCAGCTAAGAGAGCACTCAGTACTCAGATCAGTGTATAGCTAATAGTACAACATTTCAGCTGTCACTTCATGATCCGCGACTATACTGTAGCTTGCTTAGCCCAGGGAAAATCTTTGAAAAACACAGCAATTACATCTGTTTAGCAGAGCTGCCAACTGTTACGGAATTTCCGTAATCTGCTACGGAAATCAATCTCTTGTTACGGACCTACGGAAATGCCTGATTTTGTTACGCAAAATCCGATTCTGACTGTTTAAAAAAAAAAAGCATCCTTTTTTCCCGGCGAGACAACCTGATCATATGAATTAGTCATGCGGGAAGCTGGTGTAGACAATGTTTCTCTTGACCTTCGGTTACACATGTCAACACCCAATCGGGTATCCGTTTCGGTAAGCCGATCGCCTTTCAGCCTGTAGCAGTGGTTGAACTAGTTTTGAAAACTCTTAAAATGGCGAAGAGGCTGGTTGATGAAGCCAAGGCAGATGTTAACGAAAAATTGTGTGTCGGTTGTCAGCTTTATAGAGAAGATTACAC
>SMGT01008788.1:1333086-1350541 GCA_004794575.1 Lanistes nyassanus
GGGGGGGGGGGGGGGGGCTGAAAGCGGATAGACATTAATTTAGACCTCTTATGAAACAGCCATTCATCGATTTCCAGCGTTTAGTCAGTTTGCTCTGGTATATGCCACAAATGTCATGAGATGCGATGGCATCTTCAACAGTCTTGTACCAGTAACTTGTGAATATGAACTACAATGGCTTTTTTACGTTCTGTTTAAACTTGATCTGGTGCATTGCTGCCCATGTACAAGTCTGCCTGTAGTTTGGTAATCGGTCGGCAGCATCAGATAAGGAAGGTAATGAACTGAGATCTTGCTGCTGACAGGTGCGGCCTGAGGAGAGCAGGAAAACTTTGCAGCCAGCTAGCATTTCCATTCCTGCCATCGCACGAGCTGCATGCCACCCTGGAAAGACATACATTATCACAGGTGGCACCGGCGGCTTTGGTCTGGAGCTGGCCCAGTGGCTTGTGGACCGTGGTGCCAAAAAGCTAGTGCTGACTTCGCGAAGTGGCATCACGACAGGTTATCAGGCACGCAAGCTGCGGCGCTGGACACATGCTGGAGTTCATGCTCAAGTTTTAAAGCTTGATGCTTCTCAGTTTCAACAGTGTCAGAACTTGATACAAGAAGCTAGCAAGATGGGGCCAGTTGGGGCTGTCTTCAACCTGGCTATGGTAAGTAATGTCTTTTGGGTAGCAGAAAATAAATGCAAGCAGTATATAAACACACATTTTTTCTTAGCACCACTTAAGGTTAGGGTTAGGGTGCTGCCGTTGCATGTGTGTAAAGGTTGATTGGATTGTACTTGTGATCCTTCTGACTGCCATATTTCAAGGACGTAGGCACAGTTCCCTTTATTTTGTGTTCATAATGTTGGTCTTTAGGCAGCTCTCTGGATATTTTGATTAATGTGTGGGAACATTCTGTGTTTGTACATAAGAGCTTTTCCTGATCGTTTCACTGTTGAATAGTGCCTGAGAGCACAGATCTGGCTTGCTTTCCTGCTGCATTTTTCTGTATTGATTTCAGTTTGATGGGTTCTGTTGTAGGTTTTGCGAGATGGGCTGTTTGAAAATCAGACGGTGGAAAACTTCAAGGCTGTAAGTGACCCCAAAGTTCAGGGAACAATTAACCTTGACCGGCTGACCAGAGAGATGTGCAGCAACTCGCTAGAGTGGTTCGTGGCCTTTTCTTCAGTCTCCTGTGGCCGTGGCAATGCTGGACAAGCCAACTATGGTTTTGCCAATTCGGTCATGGAAAGGATTTGTGAAAAACGTGTAATGGATGGCTTCCCTGGTAATTGGAGTGTTTTTGCTACTTGCCTTAGATAATTGTCTTTTTAAATCTAAATAATTGAAAGTAACAGCAGGAGATAGTGCTGAAAAATAGAGGGAAAATGATTTGCATTTGTATTTAAAAATGAGTTTTAAAATCTACAAATGCATTACACTAGTAATACAAGTACAAACTCATGCTTGTAGAAGATTTGTGGGAAGATTAAAAGCATGCGGTGCTGCACGGAAACATGGTACAGAAGATGGAGAACAGTTCTGGAGATGACTGTTTCTATATCATACTAAAGAAAAAAATACAGTGTAGTTATAGTTGAGGTTTTTTTTTTTTTTTTTGGTGCTATGCTACAAACGAAGGTGGCTGTCTCAGCATCCTTGGAGGAAGCACCCAGTACCATAGCATTAGCAGTAATGCATGGTTACCACCTGATAAAGCTGGCAGTTTTCACATACAGTGCCCAACATAATCATGTGTGCAGGTGGCACCTGTTTCAAGCTGATCTCTAGTGCTTATTTCCTAGATGCTCAGGCTTTGTATCCTCTACCCCCACCAACACCCTTTGCCACCCACCCATCCCCCATGATAGTAGTTGCTGCTAGTGGTGCCATAGGCAGTTTTAAAAGGGGCAAAAGTAAGTTGCATGATTTTAAAAGGATTTTTTTAAAATGTGAGTTACTGCATTGCTGTTCTGAAGTGCAATATATTTTTTTGAGAATCTTGGACAGATTATGAATGAATTACATTGATAATCTGTAGGTCTGGCAGTGCAGTGGGGTGCCATAGGGGATGTGGGTGTGGTGCTGGAAACGATGGGCAGTAACACCACAGTTGTGGGAGGCACTTTACCACAACGAATTTCATCGTGCCTGGCCACACTTGATCGGTTCCTCAATCGTTCAGAGCCTGTCATGTCCTCGTACGTGCCGGCAGAAAAAACAACGGGGAAGAAGGACAGAAGTGGTGAGAGGCAGAGCCTTGTGGATGCTGTCGCACACATCTTGGGTGAGAAGCTTTTGTTGCTTCTTCGATGCCTTGTGTCTAAACAGAGAAAAGTGGCAGAATGTGGAAACCTTTCGTATTTCATCAGTTTCTCCGGCTGGCGTTAAGGATCTGTTTTGTGTTTTGTAAAGAAGTGGTCTTTGGCACCTATGTGTCAGTGATTGTTCACATACTTACCTATTTGGGACCTAACATTTGTTTGCTTCATGACAGTTGCTTAAGTTGGTTCTCTGCCATTCTTATTGATGGTGATTTGTTCACAGGTGTAAAGGATCCATCCAGCATCAATCCAGACACAACACTTGCAGATCTCGGCCTGGATTCTCTTATGGGTACAGAGATCCAGCAAACTCTAGAGCGGGACTTTGACTTGACTCTGTCCAACCGTGAAATCCGCCTGCTTACCATGAAGAAACTGAGAGAAATTGGCAGCGACAAATCTGCTCCATCTTCAAGCATGGCAAGCTCCAAGAAGGAAGACAGTGTGACTAGCACTCAGGCCGACGAGAGCACAGAGTGTGTAAGATACGACAGACAGCAGCTAGTGCCCTCTGTGTGTGTAGTCAAACTCAACCAGATCAATAATGACAAGCCACCATTGTTTGTTGTTCATCCCATCGAAGGTGAGCAAAGCAAGCTATTTGCATAATCGCTTTATCTCATGCTCAACCTTTTTTTTTTTCTTGAACAAGATGAAGTTATTATTTTTTGCATCCAGCATAAATTTGGAAAAGATATTGGCCAATGCTGTTGATGGCTGGTTTCAGAGTTTGTAAAACTTTACATCGTGCTACATTTCATTTTCAAAATCATCTGTAGATCTGTTTAACTCGTAGAGCTATTCGAAAGGCTTGATGTATCGTTGCTATAACACTAACATCAATGATGGTGCTAAGAAAATTAATATGAACTTCCCTTTTTATTTAAAAATCTACTGGATCATTAGCAGTAATACCAACAAAATTTAGGAATATAAATCTTTAAAATTTTAAGAAATCAATGTCTGCTGGATAAAATCATTAATGTAAAATCCTGATAAAGATTTAAAATGAGAGAAAAAGAATTTCCTTTGTCCTGCCTGACTTTGTTTAGCAGTTCTAGACTTGGGTAACAAATGGCACATATGACGATGAAAAAATGTTCGGGGTCTTAGATATTTTATCTTTTTTATTTTTATCTGAGAAGTGAGAAGAGATTGTTCTAGTTTACTGTTTGACATTTCAGAATAAAGATTTGGTTCAGCATGTCATAGGTATGCTCAATGCTACGTGAAAACTTATTTTTAGTATGTACTGTTTGATGGTCCCATAGGTGTGACTTTGTGCTTGAAAGCAGTGGCATCCTGCATGCAATGTCCTGTGTATGGAATCCAGCGTGTGGCATCAGCGCCACTTACTTCAGTAGAGGCACTTGCTGGCTTCTATCTTCAGGTGAGTATGTACTGCTGTCCTAGTGTAATGTACCTGTGGATTCTGTCATAGATAAGACGTGCAGAGAAGGCATCTGTTAAATGCAAGTGGAAAGATAAAGCTTTGGTACAGCCACCTAAAAACTATGCATCAGCCCAACAGTAAATGACAGGTACTTAGTAATTAAGCATATTTATGGATGTTACAAGTTCTTGCAGCCTACAGTTAAAGTGTGGTCTGTTCCTTTGTAGCAAGTGACTCTGATCAAACCAGAGGGACCATACAGACTTGCTGGCTACTCCTTTGGCTGCTGCGTAGCATTTGAGATGGCACTTCAGCTACAGAAAGCTTTCCCACAGGAGCCCAACATTGTTCAGCAGTTGTTCATGCTGGATGGCTCTCACCAGTTTGTCAATGCTCACACAACCTCATACCGTAAAAAGTTTTCTTGCCAGGAAGGTCCAGAGGTGGAAACCGAGGTCTTGTGTGCCTTCATCAACCAGTTCATGTTCACATCTTGCACAACAGTAAGTATCTAGAGTTACATCGGTGAAGTTGTCTGAAGTTAATGATATCACTCTGGTAACACAAGCTGCTACTCTCTTGTTGTGCACTCATCACCCAACATACAGGCACCTATGCATGCATGCTCTGTGTGCTGATGGGCCCTCTCTTATGTTATCTTGAGGACTACTCTCAGCTTTCCAAGACACTGATGGCGGCACCAAACAGTGAAGAAAGGATGAGGATGGCTCTGGAGATCCTGATGGAAACCCAACAGTTTCCAGACCGCCAGGATGTGAAGACGGCCATTGATGGCTTTTTTGGCATGTTATTCATTGGAGAACAGTATCAGCCTTCAGCCACATACAATGGAAACATAACCTTGCTTAAGGCCCGCTCACACACACTGGAGTCGGACAGACTGGCTGAGGACTACAACATCCATCAAGTATGTAGTTTGCGTTTTGCTCCTTACATATTCTTTTTTAAATCCATGAAGTGACTGCTTCTTAGAGTGTAGAACATGGTATCAACAAAGAAAGTGGGTCCAGATAAATATTGTCAAAGTTAAACCTTTCAGGGCATTATCCTTTCAAGACTAAATGCACAAGACACACAGGTAAACAGTAAAATATACTGCTTGTTATATATATATATACATTTTTCTTTAATCTTCTGTCCCAGGTTTTTTTTCCTCTTCTGAACTTCACATTATAATTCAACTGTTCTTTACAGTTACATCCCTCTGATGAGTTGCCCTTCCCCGTTCCGTTTGTGTTTCTTTAACAATACTTACCATGACCCATCATAGGCCCACCCTCCTCCCCGCTGGTTTTGGTTCACTAGCTTGAGAAAGTCAGGGTGACCTGGTCAGTGAGCTGTGCACAGGGGTAATGTGTGGTGTGCGCATGCGCGGAGGGGCCTTACCTGAGTTGAGTTGGTGGGTATGTTTTTTTTTGAAAGGTGCGTTTAGAGGTCGCTAATTGAGAATATAGCACTTTGGGTCATGGTAAGTATTGTTAAACACAAATTTAGAAAAAGAAATTTGCATTTGTATTGAATAGTTGCCACCAGTACACAAGTGTAGAATTGCAGATTGTCTTTATTCCCTGCTTTGAACCATTTCTGTAACAGACCTAGAAGCACAGCCTGTCAGCTGAGATCCATAACAGACTATGCAAAATCTTTCCTATGGTCTGCTTTAATGCACTTTTTTGTGAGGTGTCGAAGAAACAGAAATTGCTACACCCCAAATTCTCAATGATGACGAGTGCCAATTTCACTTTTGAATCTAATCAAATGTATCAATTGGAAATGGTGGCAATCTGATTCAAGCACATAAATGGGTATGATCATCTCCACACCATTTTAATGGCCCAGCAAGATTTCTGGTGGGGTTTGGGCCCCTGTATTTCCCCATCCCTTTGTCCTGTGTCCCACCTGAATAGGACAGAACTGCTGTTTTAGTGCCAGCTAGTACTTTTTTTGAAGATGGTTGTCTCCACTGGAGTAGACTAGTTTCACCAGCATGCCTGGTGGCATACCAAGAGCCTGAGCCCAGTCTGATCTTTCATGAAATTGTCTGTGCAGGTATGTTGTGGAAAGGTAAGGGTGGAGACGATCGAAGGAGACCATGAAACATTTATCCAGGGAGAAAGTGCCAAGCTTGTCGCTGAGCTGTTGTCATCTGACTGTGGTGCAGACTGAAGCTGGGCAGTTTTCAAGACCAGCTTTTATTAGTAGGACTGAAGTAATGAAAGAAAAAAGCATCATTTGCACCCTCCCAAGTAACCATAAAACAGAGGGAAGTAGCAGCAGCAGCATCAACGTTTATGCTCCTGTTGGTGTTTAAAGCTGATTGACACATTAGTGCTGCTTGTGTCCAGTTCATGTTCAAATGTTTACAGTATTATTTCCCCTCCAAGGACAATTGACAATTGTAGATTTTTTTTTAACTTTGTACAAATCTTTGATTATAATTAAAAATGTGCTAGTCTAGCATGTGTGCACACAACATGCATCATGTTAATCATCCCTCCATCCCTTATGAATTCATCCATTCCTACAAGATCATTCTTGTGGTGCAATCCCACATTCCTTCATGGAAGATGCATTTTGTGATGGCGTCTTCTGCCTGTAATCAGAAGTTGTGTGATCTGAACCAAGTGTAGCATAATCAAAATGTGGTGGCGCACTTCCAGATTGAGAGAAGAGGGGAAGGGGAGGCCTGGTTTATTATTGGTGGTTTGGACCAAGAACAAATTCCTGACTTTTATCAATATCAAGATCAGATCTTTCGTAGTAACCTGGAAAAGAAATCTTACTTTGCCATGGATTCAGATCCAGTTGTAGTTAATGCAATAACATGGTTCAAACTTAATTTTCGAGCAAGGTGCCCAGGTGTCTGTCTTGCAGGATATTTTGAAGAGTGGATGTTACGTGTGGACAAGGGTGCATATGGTGCAGTAAGGATTGCATCCATTTTTCACTAAAACTGCAGTTGGTACCTTATGAAGTCAGGTGACTAGTGCCCAAACCTTGGAGCTAGGGCGTGCAGAATTGTAAAACCCAAGTTGCAAAAAACGTCTTTGTACCATGTCGTGTAAAATGCAGTTTGTAAGAATCCAAAAGTGCTGCATAGCTTATGCTTTCAGAACATTCCAGACTTCTGTTTGAATGGTACGTTTGAAAACAATTTGTGATGGTAACTTAAACCCGTAAAAATGTTCATGAAACCAGCTTTTTCATGTTTCTACTAGACTCCCAAATATAATGGCATATTTGGTTCCTGGGCAGCACAAATGCCAGAATACTTGAATTGTGTTCGTGTTCTATGAAAGGTGAAGAATGTACAGGTACACTATTTGCAAGAGTGTGGTGTTTCTTTGCTTAATTTGAGTGAAAGAGGCCATTTCAACTTCACAAGCTTTTAAAATCTTGGCTTGCCTCAGGGATAATGTGAGTGGAAAACAAGACATTGAAAATATCCCTCTTTGCTGCTGGTCAGGTTTGACTAGTGATTCACATGCATTTGAAGTTGGATTTGAATGAAGACCATTTTTATTCAAATGAACAGCATTTCTGGACAAATACCATGACTTATCTTGGTCTTCAGTAAGCTTGGCCTTCAGTAGCTTGTGTTTGACTTTTCTTGTCCATTTGTCTACTGGGCATTGGATCAACTGAAATAAATTTTGCTTATGCTGACGTTCTTGTTCTGTTGTCAACATCAGATGTACACAGTGCCACCAACATGCTTATTTAAAACCTTTTAAAAAAAAATAGACATCAGGGGTTTGGGTTTATAAGTTTACATTCCAGTCTAAGAAGTAACAAGACCTGAAAGTAAGGAAATAAAACAACTCGAAACTTGGATACACCAATATTTGTAATACAGCAAAATCCGCTAACTTTACAATTCGTATACATCCATGCTTACATGTGCATAATTTAAACTCCAAATTGGCAGCAAAGAACCTTAGATTAATTGAGAAATCTGAAACTTCGGTGCACTGTGGTCAAAGGTAAAACTTGACATTTGTCAGGCTCAAATTTGACAGGACTGCAGTTTCAAATTTCTCCTCCAAAAGGAGACAAAGGATAAAACTTTAAATAATTTACCATGGCTGGTTAAACTTCAAATCATTTACAAGAAACATTTCTGGCCACCATATTACAAACTACCTGACTGGTGCCCAGGTTACCATAATGTTGGAATGGTTGAATGCACACTTGGTTATCCATGCAAAGGCGCATGGACATAAAACCCTAAACAAACTGTGATGGGAAAGCTCAACAGATTTAATTAGCAAAATGTAAAATTAGTCCTGCACATCTGCTCAGGTAACATACAATCTCAAGGAAAATACATCCATTAATAACAATGGTCCATTATTCACTCTAAAGGTGGACATTCTAAGGAGGTTTAGTTCATCTGGTTAAGATTTTAAGGATCTCTTAATCTTGTCCAGAAAAGACCTATTTGCAACAGCAAATTTTTAAAGGGTATGAAAGTTTTCAGCAACAGGAGAAAATAAACAAATGATTCCAATGAATTTCTCAAGCGCCTCAAAAAGTGCACAGAAGTGCAACAGGGTCACGAAAACTGCACTCACTCCACAGATAGCCCACATCACAAGACCACCGACAATAATACAGGGCAACACTATACATTAGAACAGTAACTGCTGAGATAACAAGCTTTGAGATCTTAAAATTTAGAAAAGAAATTATTCAATATAGAACATACTCCAGCTGTCAAGGAAGTTAAATATTTTAGTTTCTTTTGTGAGAAATATAAGTGCAACAAAAAGCATACAGGGAGATTCAAAACTCATAAACTTGCCACACCATGCATGGATGCAACTCCCAAAACTTGGAAGCAAGAGACAAGAGCGATGCCCATGAATTTGTTTCTCTCAGTAGCTGCTGGTATTTCCATATCCATGAATGACTTAAGCCACAGCCATCACACCCACAAACAGCTTTCTTCCCTCTGAACCAAAAACAACACATGGAGAGTGAAAATAACAGAGGATCCAATCCACAAATGGAATAATGTTTGAGAAGAGCCAGTTGGCTCATCCAGTTAGTCTGTGCTGATGAGGTTGTCAGTTACGGGAACAGGACTGTGACTGGCACCTGCAGACACCACGTCCTCTCTCACCTCCTCCTCCTCATCATCATCCTGCCCATCGTTGAACTGCCCTGCAGTGTCGTATGTAAAAGTCCCTCTTGTCAGGTCAACCTCAATGGGAAAAACAACGGCCCCTGCCATCACCTGATGGCAATCCGTGTGGTATTTGGACATGGCTGTCACAAACTTTTGAAGCTGGAACACGATGTCTTGCACTGCAAAAGAGTACAACAGAACTGGAATGGCACAAATTTTTTCAGGCATCTTTGAATCTACCTGATTGTTATACTGCCTGGAAAATCGCATCGTACATAGGGAATTTCTGCCAATTCCAAAAAATTGTACCACACAATGCAGTGTTGTAAAATTGAACCAATGTGTCTCAAGACTATCAACCAAGTCTGCCAAATGTCAACAGCACTCTGGAAGTTTCCATGCATGCACTCCTTTCCAGAAAAATGTCACTTTCTCCCAAACTCCACCATATTCTAGAAACTTCAATAACATTCCACAAACTTCTAGCATACAACTGACTTTTCTGGAAGTTGTCAGTGTATCGCACATTCGCCTTCTCTCATGGTGCTACCTGCTATATGTATTACGGTTTTATTTTCTTTAAAAAGAAAAGACTGCAGGGATAGATTCACTGGGTATTCTAGTTTAATACTGCTTACCATGCTTTTGATCCAAAAGTTCCATTTTGACCAGCACATCTGAACGCATCTTGGCAAAGCGGGACCGCGCTTCCTGACGACATCTTAACACAAGCCTGTCAGAATCAAAGCAAGCGCACATCTATTTACTGCTCTTCTTCACCATCTCTGCAGCACATCAAATACAACATGTTTATTCTTACAACAGACATTCCTACCCTCAAAACTGACTTTCAGGAACATTTTCTCCAACAATATGGAACACATCTAAAATTTCAGGAACTCTCCTCAACAGAATCACAGCATATCACAGCAGCATGCCGACCCAGATGAAGCAGACTTAAAATTCTGAATTTTTCAAATGAAGTAAAGCCAGAATAACAGATTATGTTTACAAAACAGGCATGTGATGCATAATATCATTAATTGCATTTCTAAGTGGTTCCCTCTTGCTTTTAAGTTATACATCACTTTTGATTAGATCATGGTAGAAGGTTGTGTCTTCAGACACTGACAGCAATCGTTGTTTTTGCACCAATTTCCCTGACATTCGCTGTGCCCTTACTTTGGCAGCACTGAAATTTCTGGGCTATGGGAGGGAGTCTGATCTGAACATGACTTTAAAAACCTTGGTGAACTTGTTAAATGTGTTGATAAGCAAGCTGAGATCGATGACTAAGTCAGCCATCATAATTTCTGGTTTTAATCTTTGTCTTTGTTGCTCATTCTGCCAGCAGAAGGCTGAGCCTAAGGCGGACACAAAAAATCTAAAATATTTTTCCATGTTTTCTGTTATTTCTTTCATTCATTCTCAGTGTTTCTTGCCATCAACATGTTACCTGCCTACATCTTTTCTGCCATGAGAAATTGAAAAATCATAACCACAAACTTGTTCACTGTGAAGCCATCTCCTTTCTTCCCAAACACTAAGCATGGCCATTTCTCTGCGTATTCAGTTCTGAACTACTGAAACCATCAATTTTTTTCGGAAGAGGTGTGGGCTGCTTCCACGGTAGATCTATTCTGTTTGGATCATTTTCATCAATGCTCAATAATTAGCACAAGTCTTGCCATTGTTTACTCAAGGCCTCTCTGCTAGACTCTAAGATTCTACAAACCGATATTCATAGTTTCCTGTCTCCACTCTGTACAATGGTTCCTGCAGGGCAGCATAACTGTATTCTTCATCATCCATCTCCTTTACTTTCAAACAGTATGACTGTTGACAGAGGACAAATATTACAGTCGGTTACGTACACAAACATCTCCCACTCCCGACATGATCAAACAACTTTAAACAACAGCATATCCACTCCCATTCTTTCTTATTCTTTAAAGTTATTTTAATCTCAACTCTGCTAAATATAAAGCCAACTGACAAGATATTCAAACTTGGCATCCAGATACTTCTTGATGGTAAGTCGTGTGTCTGGCACTGCTTTGTGAAGAAAGGTGTTGAGATCCGAGATCATTGGTTTCACAGTCTTCAGCATGTGGATGGCAAATTTCTCCATGCTGCGGTGGGCCTCGCCAAACACAGAAAAAGCTTCACTAGCAGCTGGCTGTGGCTCACGCACTCCAATGCCCGAGAACACATCTCCAAAGGCTGCAAAAAGTGAATAGTTTTACACATAAAATCTGTCAATTCAGTCAACCAAAGCCTGCCACCGTCTGTAGACAGTGTACCTGCTGCACAGTTAATGCACTGGTATATCATTTTCAAGAACCAACATTTCAATAAGTATGATACACTGCAGTTCTGTGCATGGCATCTCCATTTGGTGTTATGTACAAGCGCTTTACACTAATGCTGGAGACTTGTTACAAACAGGAAGAAAGCCAGGCACCTACAGCTCTTTGTCCCTTTGACCATCTAATCATGTTTCACTACTGTCAAAAGAAACATGTCAAGTAAGCCACTTTCCATGTAAACTACGTGACACACAGAGGTGTACAGGTTGTGCTGGGATTACACCTGCCCAAATCCTGACACCCACATAGGTAAGCCAATCTCACACATCAAAAAGGGTCCACAGACCACACTAAGCCGACAGGATGAAGCCACGTACCACGAACAGCAGATGGGAAGGAACCACACAACAAGCAGACAGCAAGGAACCACAAACAGAACCAATCGCAGAGATTAGAAAGTCACAAACAACAATAAGCACAAACATTAGACTGTCAGCTACAATAAGCACAGCTGTGAGACAGTCAAACACCAAAAAGCAAACCCACATCATCATTTCCCAATTTTCTCATTTCAGGAAAAGCAAACGCTACAGTAAAAGCTGGGTCTAATGGACCATCGAAAGAACGTACCCCTGGTATTAGCAGACATGGATAGTCCACACAGATAAGTTTTGAACACAAATGAAGCTTAAAAAAAAGGAACACGCAAAACATGGATGCAGACAGTGATTCTGGGTCCTTTATTATTGTCCCTTCCTGTCAACAATGGACATCTTTGCACAAAATATCGTTATGGCAGATGCCCTTATTTTGTTACTAAATTCTTGTCATAATTTATGACAACTCATGTTTAGAACAGCTATTTCATACCATTCAGCTGGCAATACTTTTATAAGCTATTCAAGTATAATGTTAGCAGGGGACATTAATTTTCAATTCTCGTCACATTGGTTTGCCACTCAGTTATGTTTACAAGAGCTGTTTAATAGCATTTTGCGAACAGTGCACTTGAAACTGGTTTATGTCAGTGTTCACAAAACACATGAATTACTTCTCAAATTAGTCGATTTGCATGTAAGAAACGCATATGCTTTACAGTCACTCCACCACTTCCAACTTCACAGATTTTATAGGTATGTCGCATAAAATTAAGTTTCTAGCCATAGAAGAAAGCACAGATGTCAGAAAAAATTCTTTGTACTGGCAGCCAGTACCTTTGTTGGAGTTATCTTTAGATAATTTAAGCGCTCGGTCCTCATTTGTTCTTTATTAATTACAATTTGAAGAGTCAAATATTTTGTGAATAAAATCTCCATTTTGCGCAGATAATGTGGAAATCAGCATGAAGAATGTTCACAAATGAATTCTTTATTAAAAAATTTTGTTTTGCACTATGCTATATGACTGGTATCCCTGACATACTGCAATAACCTGTCTTGAAACCTCCCTCTGAAGAAGACCCACCTGTCAGGAAAGGACGGTTTCAGACTTCTCCAAGGGTGTCCCTTTTTCACAGGTTTATGGCAAAGTGCACAAACAACACAAATATATGAAATACAGTAAAACCTCCCTATTAAGACCAAAATATTTTCACCAACCCCTCCTAAATGTACTCTCTATTAAGACCCCTCTCAGTGAAGACCCAAGTCTGGTGCATAAAAACGTAAGCCAGCAGAACCAAATACCATATTTTGTGTGTCACAGGGTAAACAGGTCTGTATTTGTACTGTCCGAACTAACGTTTCAACTTGAGTGCAAAGAGTTAATAGGGAGGTTTTATGGTTTCATGGTGCACGTGAACCCAGCAGCAACAAACACAGACACAGTTACCTCGCCACCTGGATTACAACTGACCTTTATGAGACTGTGAAAGTTCAAACGTGGCCTTCAGCAGTCTTTTCGTGTGACTGATGAGACCACTGTATGTCTCTGCTGTTCTTTCCATTTCCTCAAGCTTCTTAATCAGACCATCTGCGTGCAAACACAAGACACAGTGTGAAGATAACTGTCATTTCCACAACACTCTCAGTAACAGATGACTGTGTGTTCTTGACCATCTATTTCATTTAGATTACTAAGGCACCAAATTGAAGGTTTTCTTGTGAGATGTATATGCGCAGATTTGTTATTCCTTTAAGTTATATGCACATTTTCCTCTAAATACACTGGCCTCACTTCATTTAAGCTGAAGCAGCTTCTACACACTACATACGGGAAAGTGTCATCATTTGCTTGTTGACTCCGTTAGCCTTGCCAAGACAGAAGAGTTCAATGGCAGCATAAACTTAGATCAGTATCACATGATTCTCAGGAACTGAGATGGCAAAGGACACACAATATGACATGATCCTCATCTAAGTTATTCTGCACCATCAACAGACTTACCATTGCAAAGTATGGCACGGCTGAGTCCCAGGGCATCAGCTGTGTTGGAGCTCATATTTTCTACCACTTTATGCTTAACTTTTTTCAAGACTGAAAACAAAGCAGCATCAAAGCTAAGCATAATGACACAGGCTGATAAAATCACAATGCATGTTCAAACACAAAGTCTCAGTAATGAAGACCTGAAGTGGATGTATCACTTCAAAACTAATCCAGGTGGGATGCTTTATCAGTAAAGTAATTACAGGTTGCCGAAGGTTCAGCTGAACAGCAGTAAGAATGATACATGTACTTATTAACATCTCAGTGTTATCAGTAAGAATGATACATGTACTTATTAGCATCTCCGTGTTATCAGTAAGAATGATACATGTACTTATTAGCATCTCCGTGTTATCAGTAAGAATGATACATGTACTTATTAACATCTCAGTGTTATCAGTTTCTTAACACCAAGCATCATGTTTGTGCTTTTACCAACGAAATTTTAAAGTGTCAACAGTTTGAGTATTAGCACGTGTGTACCTGCATGTTCATGAAATCCTGCATACCTAGTTCTAAGTAAATGAACTTAAAGCTCTTACTGATATCCAGTGTCTTGCCCTGTTTAGGGTCAGCATGAAGTTTATTGTAATTAACAGTGACTTCATTCTGAAAGAAAAACAGAATGCAATGATCAACTGCAAGTTACAAACACCTGCAGAAGCTATTGTCCTACTCCAGATCGTGTGTTCTCAGCACCACAGTGACAGTGACAGAAACGCATGCAATTTTTGTTCTGTCACCTTGCTGCACTTGTGCAGAAGATGGGGGAAGGTACAGATAGAAAGGATAATCAATCAGTCATGGTGGGAACACCAAACAAATCATCTTAAATCTAAAAGGCCTTCTTGACTGGACCCCTCTTAATAGATTGTATTGTGACAAACACAGCATAGTAAATAAAAAATGAGCAATAAAAGTCAGTTCTTGGTCTTTGTTCCAAAATGCTTATGTCAATCACAACAAAACTTGACCTATGCAGGAAAAAGTCAACATGGTCAAGCCATACCCGAAAAAAAGTGTGAAAGAAAATGGAATCTTTTCCACTGGCGAATACCTTGACTGACTGGATCATGCGAGCCACCTCCACCTTTGTGCGTCCCTTCACCGACTGCCCATTGACGCCCACAATTTCATCTCCTGCAGCTAAGGATCCCTCCCTGGCTGCTGGTGTGTTATCAAAGACTTGAACCACATACAGACACGGACACAGCGGGGCACCACCACCAATGCTGATGCCTATCAGATTCTGAGTGTCCTTCTTCAGGCAAATACTTCCAGATGTAACCGTCATCCCCCTGAAACAAATGCCACAATTTAGACTAACCAGCCATCAGCAGAATCACTCTCTGGTCTTTCAGCCTCACTGACATGTTCTTATCATGTCTCAGGAGTGGCGCTGATACAAAAACTCTACTGCACTTATCAAAACTCGATCGGCTGATGAACTACACCAAGTAACAAATCTCAGTTATCCCTATCAATCAGATGGTACATGTACAGACAATAGGAAAAGATTTCTCCAAAGACTTAAGAAAATAAGTCATACTTCAATGCCTGGTTTTCTACATGTCCATGTCATATTCTGAACAACATGCTTTACCCCTTCCGTTTAGAAAACACAATGATTTGTGGAAAAATTATGTGAATTTAAAACCAAGAATTTGGCTGGGCAGCATATCATTCTTGTAAATGTTTATCCCCTGTAATGCACTCGACAAGAAACCCAAATGTGAACGACCACAGCTATCAGGTCATGTTTTAAGATTGTTAAGTGTAAATTTACTGTGTGCCTAATTGCTATCAGGGGAGAGTCAACAATTGTAACTCAGCTGGCTTCCTGCTGTTTCTGCATACAATGCTCAACCAATCTGATAAGAATCAGCCACAATTACTGAAATACACTGTACGTGGCTTTCTTGTCTTCATTTAAAAAAATGTCTGTTTTACCATGCAGTAAAAGAAAAGAAGACCTGCAAAACCCAAACCTAGCAAAACTAGCAGCCGCCGGAGCTTAAAGGGCTTAACAATTGTTGTTTATGTATCTGTATCCATATCTGTGCCTGCACCATGCATGTGCACAGCTGTTCTGTTATGCACACTTCATCTCCTCTAGTACAAACCACCAGGTTTATTTTTTTTACAATCACATTACCAGTTTTGATGATATTATTTTCCAACTAGCACACTGGGGTCTGAACTGAATCACTCTGCAGTCAAATGAATGGTCCCATTTCACATAATGCCAAAAACAACGGTGTGCTACATAGCTCTGGGTCAGTAAGTCCAACAAGATGGAGAGGTCAGCAACCTACTTGCAACAATCTTCTACATACTACATGTACTTACATACAATCTTCCCATGGCAAAGCCTGGTGTTTATTTTTATCTGAATATAAATCGTCAAAATCCATGGTTGGTACTAGTGAATATTCATGCTGTCCATCCATTTATAATGCATTGGAGAATCAAAACTGTTCAAAAACTTTTCCTTTTCGTATTGCCACCGAGAAAAGCGCCTAATTTCTGTCACTCCTACTACCAACACCTGTCGCACTGTGTTACACCCCATATTTTTATAAATTAGCTGTTCACACTCTCATTTTCCAGAAGCGTTACTGAGGTGTAGGAATATATGTCTGTGTCACAGGCGTGTAGAACCGAGCTGGGGCAGAACCTGCCACGTCGGCCCACCACCTGCTGCCTGGTATGCTGTCAACTGGGTCACGTGCTAATGCACACCGTTGACAAGCAGACTACATATATGGGACCAACTGGCTTGGAAAGTCGTAGTGCGAATCCTAGTTTCTGAGAAGGTGGAAGCACTTTCCCTCTAAGCTATCCATTCATCTTTGAGAGTCAGTGTCACTCCTGCGCCTGCAATGTTGACGTTAAATGCTGGGATTTCTAAAATCTTCCAAGCCTAAAGTCATCATAAAGCTTACCGAACTTAACACTAGAACAGTCTAGTATACAAGTTATAGATTTAGACATAAACGTCACTGTGGTTTCTACTTGTTCATACAAAATATAGTCTTATGACAGTCTTTTGTTGTTGTTGCACACCCACGAAAATCCCCTACCGCATCGCCTCAGTAGGTACTGTTATTGTTTTAACATTAAAATAGCATAGGCAGATGATATGATGGGCATGGAAACTGGAAAGGCTCTAGGAATGTAAGTCTCGCCTCCTTCTCTCTTATTTTATCTTCGATTACACAAGTGGGGACATCAAGCTTGCAGAAACACGAAATCATTCATCTTGTTATCATTTCAGAACTTACAACTTATCCTCCTCTATTTCGTACTCCATCATTTTTTTTAAATTATAGTTCCTACGTCGTCCGAAAAACCGGAAATAGAACTATACATTAGGCATGCGCACTCTTCTCAAATGTTCAGACGATAAATTTATGAAGGAGGTGTGTCGTAAAAGACCAATCAGCGTTGCAACATTATTCAGGCTGTTCTTTTGGATGGTTGTGGTCGCATGTTGTGTACATTGGAAAACAACTAAAATTAGTCTGCAAAAATATTAACATTTAGAGAAATGGTGGAATATTCCATTTACACACAGTTTTTCTTGTATGTGCTTTTATGATGACTCTTTCAGTATACGTCTTAATATCGGTCAGCGTTAGCATGCTCAGCATGCAGTGTGAAAGTGGAACAGTTTCCAGAAGGCATGCAAACCTTAATTTGAAGAATTTCAAAATTTAAAGCAGTTAGAAGTAAATATAACTAAAGAATAATTTTGCAGTCGGAAGCATGCATCACACTGTCGAGCTCACTCTCACACGTGCCTTTACCTTTCACTTTCCGACCCGACGCGTAATAGGGGCCAGGTTTTTTTTTTTTTT
>SMGT01008788.1:1383843-1466014 GCA_004794575.1 Lanistes nyassanus
TGTCAGTATGTGACTGGGTGGGACTGGGTGGGACTGGGTGGGACTGGGTGGGACTGAAGCCTGTGTTGCGACAGCATGTACGTTAACTTGTCTAAGCAACTATGATATGCACCTCGTAGTCTCGTTTGAGGCGGGACGTTAACCACCCCTCCCAACCCCCACACAAATTGTTAGCTGAACTTCATGACTCTTTCAGCTGTCGTGACAACTGCACAGATGACTTTAGTTTAGTTTGTCCAATGTGTTGTGACAACTCAACAAACAGTTAATTGAACATCTAAGACTTTATAGCATGTCCGAACTTTTCATGAAAGGTTGCCTGATCTTGAAGACTTTATAACTGCCCAAATTCTTATCTGACGTTTAAGACTTTTATAACATCTCGTGACAACTGTACCAATCGTTATCTGTTCTTGAAAGTTTTATGACATGTGACAGCTGACGTACAAATATCGTGACAGCTCGCTGCTTCTTGCGGTGGTCGCCTCCCTCCTGCTGCTCCTCTCGCAAACGCACGTTATGGTCGCCTCGCCTGACAAGCCTCGGGCGGACTTTGCAGCGTGGCGTGACCTGGGCAGAAATACAATCTCGAGACATGGAAGCACACTGCCTCCGGCCCCAGCCCTCGACCTTGGCCTTTCTGGGATCCGGTCAGACTTTCGGGAGGGAACTGTGCCAGTGACGTGGAAGTCTGAGACGTCACAATCCGCAGACGTGTCAGATGACCCAGTTGTGCCAGGTGAGTCAGGGGGACAGTCTGGTTGTTGAACATCCCCAGTCTTGCTGTCAGGGAGCAGCAAGTTATGTTATCTTTTAACGACCGTCAGGTATGTATGATGAGGTGCTCGTGTTGGTCATCTAGTCATTTGTATGAACAAATCCTGTAATCATCTTCCTTCGCCAGTTGAGGAAGAAACTCTATAGTACATGTATCCATACGTCTAGTGTTTTAAGTCATTTCTACGCGTACGCTGTTTCCCTAGGGCCGTATACCATTAAAGGGAGAAACAAAGTGTCCCCAAACGCATGACTGAATTGTTTTGGTTGCTGTGGATGTAGACTGTACTTGGGATGTAATCTTCCATCTAACAGAGAATTAAAGTTTCAGAGGATTAAAAATCGATCTCACAGCTGTAAGACACACTGGTGAACTCAGCGGGGGAAACCTCTGTCACAGGTAATGGAGACGGACCAGCGGGAAACGACCACATCGACCGCCAACTGCAGAACGTGACGTGCACGCCTCGCCATCATGTGGTCTTCTGGAAGGTGCACCGATTACCTTGATTGTCACTGACGTTCTGGCATGTAGTGTTCTAATCAAGTACGACTGTACACGATCTTTCCAATCACCTTAGTCACACTCACCTCCTGTGTACACCTTTAAATCGTACCACTCGGGTAGGTCAGTTTGGAATCTGTGTGGTGGTCGGGTGAGGAAATAATTACAGCGCCATGAAATTTGTGGGGGTGGGGCTTATTTATCTACACAGTAGCTGTAAGTCCTTGTACTATTACATCCACTGCGGTAGGTGTTACCAGTGGTACACCACATCATCCACAGACTACATAATGAGTGTGTGCTTATAGGTGGTGCACCATGTCAAGTCAGATGGTATAGTGTGTACACGTGACCAGACTATAAAGCAACGACAACCAACCCCCACCGGACACTCAGCACTCAAATTGCCTAGCAGGATGCTGCTGTATTTCTGGGTTCCTTGTTAATGCTGCTGTATTTCTGTGTTCTGTGTTAATGCTGCTGTATTCCTGTGTTCTTTGTTAACATCTCTTGCATAAAAAGCAAACGAGGCAAAATAACGATGTAGCCAGATCGGACAACAGAAATAGAATTAATATATGTACCATTACACTATTGTTTTAAATATAAATCGCATGCTCATTCAGAACCTCAAAACGACATCCCCAGCAGTCTTTAGTCTATTTAATTCAAATATCTCTCAAAGTGCACAGTAAATTAATTTAGTTCAAAGACAGTGGGAAACGCTTCCATCTGGCTTCAGGTGCACAAGACGGGCAGCTCCACGGTAGCCAACATCATCCAGCGCTACGGGTACACTCGCCACCTCAACTTCGTGCTTCCCAGAAAGCAGCTGCACGCCGTCGGCTACAACTACCTCAACAAACCGGGCGAACCGCTGAGCATGCACAGCCTGATTCCTCCTCCTGCCGGCCAGCACTACGACCTGCTGTGGAACCACGGCGTCTACAACGGAACTTTCCTCCGCAGCATCATGCCGTCCGACACCGTGTACGTCACCATGCTGCGTCAGCCGCTGCAGCAGTTCGTCTCGGCCTTCGAGTACTACGGCAACATCGCAGGCAGCTACATCAACGCCATCCTGAAGACCAACGTCAGCAACCCGCTGGCCGAGTACCTGGCTCACCCCGCATTGTACGAGCCGGCCATGCACTACAGCACCTACCTGCGCAACAAGCAAGCCGAGGACTTGGGCATGGAGCCACGTCACGTGATCAGCCGCAGCCTTGGCCACGCCTACATCCGACAGCTGGCCGCCGACTTCCACCTGGTCATGGTCACCGAGTTCTTCGACGAGTCGCTCGTGCTGCTCCGGCGACTGCTGTGCTGGGACATGAAAGACATGCTGTACGTGCCCAAGAACAGGAACTACCTCAAGAAGGCGCGGAACTTCAGTGCAGAGGACAGGAGACGGCACCGAGCACTGTCCAGGGCCGATTACGATCTGTACGACTACTTCTATCGCCGATTTGTGTCGACGATGCGCATGCAGGGGCCCAGCTTCCGAGCTGAAGTGAAATATTTCAAGGACCTCGTGGGCCGCGTGCAAGCACAGTGTGCGGCAGAGGGCCAGGCAACGGTGAACAGCTCACACTGGCATGCGCACTTCACTCTTACATCACGTGACTGCCAGCTCATGCGACGGAGTGAGCTTCCTTTTCTTGACGAGATTATGATGGACGCCGTTGTGCGATATCACTTCAGCGTTAGAAATACCTGACTGCGTCGCACGCTCTCTCCCACTCTCTCTTTCTCTCTTCCCCTGTCCGAACATTATATCTCGTCTTCTTTTCCTTTTCCCCGTTTCTCTCCATTCTTTCGCAATCCATATAATTTCCCTTCTTTCCTTTCTATATCATGATCGATGTACAGTGTACTCAAAAAGACGAAGGAACAAAAAAGAATCCTGAGCGTGATGCAAGGGCAACTTATCGCAATCAGAGAATGGACAGCTGACATGACAAAGTGTTTAACATTAAATGACATCTCTCTCCAATCAATCGATCATCAACTCACACAGAGAATTAACGAGTTTGCCGACAGGTGCAAAATGACATTCAGCTTGAGCCAAACTGCTCTTCCATAGTTTCCATAGGAATTTTTTCTCGGTTTTTGCCTCTCTGGAAAAGTAAAAACCGAAAGCACACACTAAGCGGCCGGGCATTGGGATGAAAACGTTCACACCATCATTTCCAAATGAACATGTTCACACCATCATCCAATAGTTCACTGTCAGTGTGGTGCCTTCAGAAAGATCACCTATATCATTAAGAAAAAGAAGTACAACGTAGGCATCAAACACTCCAAAACGTTATCAGCTGATGTTCCCAAACTGCCTTGATTATCAAGTCAGCATCAGTAGTAGTTCATTATCCCCATACCGTCAGCACACGCCATACGATCAACAATACAACGCGAAAGTATGCAGAACTCTCCCTCCCTCCCAGCGACCGCGATCCTCCGAACTGAACGGAACAGTCAAGAGCGACCACCTGACTGGGAGAATTCAAAAACACACCAAGCTATTTTACCTTATCGCTATGGTGGATACAGGTGGCCAAATATTACGCTTTTACGTGAGATTAAGAAATATGTGACGATCTTTTAAAAAAAAGTTTTAGGTGACTCTTTATGTTCCGTCTGTGAAACTTTTGAAACTATCAGAACATTTTTCCGCCTTCCTTGGAAGCCCGAGGCAATTACCATCTGAGACTCTACTACATAAAAACTCTGTTACGGGATGATATGCAAATGAGCAGTACTATTTACAGATCTCGTTTTATTCCAATACGTCTTTATTTCTCCATTTCGGAAACTTGAGAAGTCTGCCATACAGACGGTGCATACATACATATAACATTACACCATAATACCATTGTAGCAGAATCCATAAAGACAGTTCACGCGCAGACCACACCTTGTCACACCTAAGGACCACAAGCGCATGTCCCATTATACAATGTGTTACAAACTTCTCACCTATTTTCTCATAAATGGTATCACCACTCATACCCCAACAAACACGCCCATAGAAAACACCGGACGAAAAGAGAGCGACAACAGCGTACGTCTTGTGACGGGAGCAGCTCATGAAGATGCATATATATATAATTTCTGGTGAAAGTTTTATGATCTTCAAGGGTTGAAAGATCTTCCGTCTAGGTTTTATAAAAACCATGTGGTTAGTTAAATAAAAGTTCTTTATTGAATGCTCATTTAAGCTGAATAAAATTGTTTGACAGCAGTATATAATGCTCAGGTTTTGCATGATATATATCAGCCGTACCCATTGTGTTTTGAGCTGTGGCAGTCACGAAGGTGTGGTGACTCGTGGGAGTCACGATTACGAAGACGTGGAGTTCTTCTAAGAATGTGACTGTGGGCTCGAACAATTTACATTCGTTTACATGTTATTTGCTGTCGAGGTGTCCTGGACACTCGTGTTACTTCTGTTGTCATCGTATGGACAATGGCAGTGTTGTATAATTGTACTGTCATTGTGTCGTGTGAACAAGGGGACTCTTTTTACTTGTACTGCATTGTGTGAACAGGGCTACTCGCGCTGTGTCATTGTCATTGTTAGTAGAGCCGACAAAACCATTTGTGAAAACATACTTGTCTCTGTATCAGCAAAGACATTTGTGATCACCACATTTCCCCCCTCCCCTACACGCACGCACACGCACACACCCACACAGAGCTGAAATGACTGAATTGGCAAACTTACTGCTCTGACTGAGGGCCGCTAGCCGCTGTTTATTTTCAGTATTGAAAGGACCTGCACACATACCTCCTCCGTCCCCATGTGCTGTAGCTATGCGGAGCAACTGTTGATGTTATTATCACAGGCAGACGTCCACGGACACTGATGACGTCACTGGCACCGGCAGGCCTACACCGGAAACGATGGCGTTGTCACAACTATCTACTGTGCCACCCCCCACCCCCGTAGCAGAAGCATGCTATTAAGAACCGCTGACGACAGCTCATAAAGCACTTGGCACATCAATACAGCCTTGCAGCTCCAGTTCTTCTTGAAAATGTCAACCATTTCACAGAATCAGTAGACGATATTTGAAGGTCAGGTCATATTATTAAATGTCAAAGAAACTTTTATTGAGAGAGTTTGAGATTTAATGACTATCCACAGATTTTCTGACCAGGGTGTGGCGACTTATGGTTTTGTGCTCAAGTACGACAACAATGTGTCTCGAGGATTTCTATATTGTGTGGATTATATACCGTCGCTTTTCTCTAAGCCTTAAAACACGTTGTTATTATTACCGTTGTTGTGCTTCTTCTTCTTCCAATACTGCTGGTGATGCTGGAAGCCTGCAGTATCAAGCTTCGGGAAGAAACACAAAGGGCTGACATAAGTCGGTAAGAGCATAAGCTCTGTGAGTGGAATTATCTCCTGACATAAGCCTGTAAGGGGATAGGCTCTGTGAGTAGAATTATCTCGTGACGTAAGGGAGTAAAGACACAAGTATGCTACACAAGTATTACGAATGACAATTATGTCAACATGAATGCCATCGCCCTAACTTTTAAAGGTCATTGTAAACGGTAGTTGTCCAAGGTCGGACGCATCTGGCTGCCTTTGTCGCTTCGCCTGTAGAGGGCGATCTTGACTTCTGACGCTTAGTGGCCATTGGTCAATAGTGGGTAGCTGTGTGAAGACTAGCGTCGTTAAAAAGTTCTTTTCTTTCGGCCCTATCTTTGCTATGTGTTTGGGTACAGTAAGCTCCCTTGGTCGCAGGCGTCTGCATACGGTTATGTTGAGCGCTACCAGTACCTTTGTTGGATTTACCTTTTGATCACTGATGGCTATCAGTTGGGTGGGTGTGGGGAGCTGTCCAGTCTTGCCAAGCTTGTACGCACTATATTTTATTAATAAAGAACAAATGAGGACAGAGCGCTATAAATCATCAAATGACAACCCCAACAAAGTACTGGCAGCGCTAGACACACCCGTATGCTGACGTATGTAACCAAGGGAGCCTACCGTACCCGAACACGTAGCAAAGAGAGAGTCGAAAGTAAGGAACGTGGCAGATCTTACTGAAGACGTGGGTACGTGCTCACTTGTATCTCTAGCCGCCTGTGTTGTCGACCAGGCTTGAAAACGTCCGGTAACCTTTAACATCCGCCGCCAAATTCCAGCTGTCGCTAACATTGTTGACAACCCTGGCGTGCTAAGACAAGGCTGCTAACTGGACATTCCAGCGCTAAAGTCACTCGCTCGTGGGTTGTGTCCCTTTGTCCTTCCCAGCCGCCCTAGCCGGCCAGCACGGCCGACGACCAACTGGGGTGATCAGGATATTTTAGGACAGAATGCGCAAGGGAAGGTCAGCTATGCGTGTGACCCAGTGTGACGTGACTGTGTGCATATGTGTGTCTGTGCGTGCGTGCGTGTGCGCCCAGCGCGAAGAAAGGCACTTGCTGACGGCCCACAGACGAGAAGTCGTCTAGGCTAACGAGTCAAAGTGGCCGTAGGCAAGCACACAGTGCACCGTGCGCTGTCGCTCCATCTGTGTAGTGTGCTGGCAGCAGAGAGACTCGCTTGCTTTTTACTTGGCCTGCAACGCTCTCGGGTAAGTCTGTCTGTTCCTTGCTTCCCATCTGCTGTCTTGTCAGAATGTCAGGTCTTACGCAACCAATATAATCGTCACTTGAGTATCAATCATCAGTCAAATGAAAACCCTGTCTCGCTGTCTGGACATGCGGGCGCCTGAACGCGACTGCTAGGCTACAGCAGTTGGCGGGTCAGCACAGCGCCTGGGGCTGAGTCAACGAGCGGAAGAATTAAATCAGTCGCGCGCGCGCGTGTGTGTGTGGTGTGTGTGTTCGCGTGACCCTGCCACTGATGTAGAGGAATGTTCTGTTAAGAGTGCTGACGGCGAACCCGTTTAACTCCAGCTGCTATCAGGCTGCTACTGCCAGCTAGGACCGCTATATAGTGACTGTCAGCAGAACTCGGCTCGATTCTTATCTCAGGCAAGTCCCATTCAAGTGTTGAGAGCATGGCCTACACCATGCAAACAAGAACTTCGCGAACGTCGGTTGAGTCGCCAAGATCCTTAATTCTCCCACGTGACTGTCACTCACAGCTTTCATTTGAAACAAAGACAAGGAAGGCAACGGAGTTCTAGACGTCAGTACCGCAGGTACACAACAGAAAAAATTACCTGTAAAAAGTAGCCAGACGGTGGTTTCTTTTTCAGCAGTAGTGTGATATAGAAGGCGAACAGCTGTAAATCTGACAGACAGGTGAGATGTATATACTCGGGCTAGGTAATTTATTTGATCAGTGATGGTTGACACAGGTGCTTGAGATTATATAGCAGGAACTTAAACATATCAGTGACAGGATAATATAGGGATAATATATTATTGGCACGTTACTCAGCTGTGCACAAAAGAGCGTAAGCCACAGGTGATGTCATATGACAGCTGTATAACAAATGACTGTTTGCACACCTGGATGTCAGACATATCTTGCCACATTAGATCTAGATATTATCAATGATTTTTACTTTGTTTACCTTGTTTCAGCTGTAGCTGCTCTGAAAAGTGAAATCTAGCCAGACATTTAAATCTCTGACACTTTCTTTAACTTCTCATAGTAGAGCAGTGTGACACAGGGGTATTGTGCACCAAACAACACATACAAATACAAAACATCACTGAAGGTAGCAGCACAGATCCAATAGTGTTTTGCATTTAGGGACACCAGTCACAAAAGTTGCTTTGTGTCAAGGAATTATAGTCCATTATCACTTGATCTGAAAAATATGTAAGAACTCTTGGAAGTACCTGTACATGTACATGCATATGCTGGGACACCAGCAGAAGAGTCCTGTACTTTGCAAGCATAGTTTTTTTTCATAACTAGTTTGACATAAAGTCTTTTTGACCTTTTCTGGATAAAAAATAAATGTATAGTACTGTCACATTGCATTTTTGTCTTACATTTGCTTCAGATGTGGATATGGGTAAGAAAGTTTAATGGAAAGCTCGTTATAGGGTGTGAATATTGACCATTGTTTACATGCTGTAGTGTACCTGTGTGACCTGCAGTCATCACCCTAGCCACATATTTAGATGTTCAGTGTGTCATGTGGAACCTGCCTTCTAGAAGGGCTTATAATTTGTTTTTGTTATTTCAACCTGCCTGACAAACATGTTTGTAGTTGAAGTCGCCACCACAGGTGTATATGTATTTATTTTTGACACTGTGCTTTGAAAATAAATAATATGCAGTTACCAAGTTTTTTTTCCACTTGTATTTTGGAGTGTAGGATTATGAGGGAACCAGGCTTTGCTGGTTAAATAGGGTTAGAAGTTCTAGAAGATAGCATCCCACAGTTGCAGGTGCATGTTACAGATTGAGAATAGAGCAGCTAGTTAATTTGCTATCCCTTTTGATCCTTTTTTAAGGTCCGGCAATGAATGCCAGCCGGAAAACAGTGTTGGTTCCTTTGACATGTGGTGCACAGTGTCATAGCTTGCATGTGACAGTAATCCAGAGCCGTGCATAGGGCTTTGCTGTTGTTGTTGCACTGTCCACGTAGTCAGCTACAGCCGTTTGGAGTAGAGCCGGATTCCTACAAGCGTCAACAAGGGGGAGGGGGGCCGAGGGGGCAGGTCAGGCTCACACACCGGGAGGTGACGCTGGGCTGCATTACTGTGAAAGCTGGCTGCCAGCCCAGCATCTCTGACTCGCCACACAGGATATTTGTCTCCATCACAGGTACCGTCGAAATCACGAAGATCAGCCAGTGTCGCCAACACCACCTCCCGCCGTTATGATGGCTTCGACATTTACAGGAGACGTGCACGAGTTTTCTGTTTGCACGAACACACATTTTTGCGCAGTAAACCTCAGCAACGAGACGAGACAAAACTATCAAACAGCCAGCAACGAGTGTCGGTAACGCCAGAAGTGTCAGCAAATCTCAGTAACATTCCTCACCAATCCCACTTGTGGCAGTGACAAAAGCGAGTGGCAGTGGATCCTAGACTGTTGGATGTTTGGTGGTGCACTGTCTGCGGTGTCGCAGCAACCTTGTAGTGCAGTTGTTACATCAAGACAGCTGTAGGTGGGGCACGGCTCTAGCTAGGGTTGACTTTGGCTGCTTGATGCAGCGTCAGGAGGGCAGATGGACTCATTAATGCCATCAGCGTCTCCAGACAAGACAGCTGTAAGCCCTAAAGTGGCAGCGCCAGTGTGTGCCATGCTGCACCTGGTGCAGGATTTGTCGCTTGAAAGTCCGTGACCTCTCAGCAGTGTTTGGCCAGTGGCGTGACCATGAATGTTGCTGACAGAATGTTGCTGAAGATAAATGGCTGGTGAAGTCGATGCTGGGTCAACATGGTAATTAACAGCAGCAGCAGTCTTGAGATGGCTATAGGGCTGACGCCTAGTGGGGAAAAAAGAAGAACCGCAACTTAGGTCCTAGCAGTCAGAGTGCCACGCGTGCTCGGCATTTTGCAACAGGCGAGTGACGTGACGTGCTGCCCGCTGTCACCGTGTGTAACCCCCCCCCTCCCCAAAGTGTCTTTGGTGTCACTTTAGCCACAAGACACCTGGGGAAATCCTACACATTGTCAGCCCCGAGGAAGATGCTATGGGCAGCGCTACATATCCTGTCGACAGTTTTGGAGTGGCTTTTACGTATTCTGTCGATAGTTTTGGAGTGGCTTATACATATCATGTCAAAATCAGATCGTCCTCTGGCCCGCAGCCTTTAGCTCTTGCATGAGGTCTTGGACTGTGAAAGTTCTTTTCTGCCACTAGGCTCCAGGATTCAGTCGCTGAACAATCACTGCTGCGTTCTGAAGCCCTGGCGGTCAGCTTTGTGCCGATGTCAGCTACGTGTTCTCTTACCTGGCGGCCATCCTTTGTGCCGATATCTGCTGTGTGGTCTGTTACCTGGCGGTCAGCTCATGTGCGATGTCTGCTGTGTGTTCCGTAATCTGACTTTCTGTCCTTCCTCCGATTTCTGTTGTTTTCTTTTCCAGCTTTCAGCCCTCGTGCCGATCTTAGCCGTGTGTTAGTCCTGCCTTCAGCTCGCATGCCGATTTATGCTATGTGGTTGCTAGTTTTAGGTATCGAGTCTAAAGCTGATTTCTTCCGTGTGTTTTTTCGTTACCACTTTCAGCTTTGGTGCCAATTTCTTGGGTTTTTTTAAAAATTCTAACGTTCACCCGTCAGCAAGGATCTGTGGATTGACTGTGTTTAGTTGGGGCTTCAGTCATTTTGCTAATTACTGCTGTACGTTCTTGATTTCGGCTTTTGCATTGTCTCAAAAACCGGCGTGAACTGGACTATACACATCACTTTATGTGACGTACATGGAGTACGGGGTGTGTCTGTGTGGTAGAGAGAGAAGGGTACATTTATATGAAACTTGAAAGGATTCTTGGGACATTCTTGAAGTAGTGACATAGCAACCCTGGGTTTTGTACTGGTGAGGTGCTCCATCATCTGTAGGCCCCCCCCCAGCCTCCTGAAGAAAACGAAAACTTGTCCAAGCTGGTTACTGTGCTCTTGTGACATAGTGAAACCTCACCAAGTCTGACAGTAATATTGTAGCAAAGGCTGTCAAGCCAAAAACAAAGAAAATTAAAATTTGGGGGTGGGGGTGCAGATCGTGTGCTAGCTGGGGTTGGTTCAGTTATCGTCCACGACAGATGGCTTTCTTTAACCCGGTGATTTGATTTGCCCTCGATCTGAAGGACTGCTGTGTTGGTGTGTTTAGTGAATATACTGGCGTCTTGCGTGTGTATGATCCGTTCCTCTCGTCTTTCTTATATTCTTTGAAAAAGCATTTATGACCAACACGAAATGCATTTGAAATGCTACTGTTTGTGACTTACATGAAATACATATGAAGGGTATTGTGTGACGTACCTGAAGTACATGTGGGATACGTGCGTGTGTGACGTACATGGAGAACATATGAAAGGGAGGTACATGACTGCTATCGGGATATGAAAGATGTTCATTTGTGAAAGGCATTTTTTTTGCGGGTGGTATAATCTAATTCCAGAGGATAACGGTCAAAACAGCGCTCAGCGCATAAAAATGGTTTAGGCCAGATGTTTATCTTAATCTTATTAAGACAGTTTCCTCGTTTCTGCGGCTACAAATAGTATATGGACGCTTTATTTTACTGATGGTAAGTGCATTCCAGTTTAAGGCTGCCGTTATCTTTGACCTATAGGCCGACTAAAATCCAAGCGGGAAGAGGAAGTCATTATTAGCCTAAAATATGACAAATGAGGTCCATACAGTCTCTGCCCTTTGAGACAGGCAGAATCCAAAGCCTTAATTCTTGTTTATTGACGGGCCGGGCGAGCTTGATCAGACACTGCCATGAGAACGGCTGGTCGACCTTTTTTTCTGTGTACTTTGCCGTAGCATTGAGCCGGGGCTGAAGTGGCAAGTCCTGCACCTGCACCTGCACCTGCCCGCAAGGGGTCAGCGCTTCCTACTGCGGAATTTCCTGTAGAAATCTTTCCCGTAAAGCTCTTCTGGGACGAACCATGCGGGGCTTTTTTTGGGGGGTGGGGGGCGGGGTGTACCAAACTTTGGCCTTTGGCATGTATGGGCATGTTGAGTGGATCATTAGCTGAAGGTGCTAAGCTCAGTATGCATACATCATCCCAGCAGCAGGCTACTTGTGGGGTCACTATCTTGACGGATTTGGCCCAGCAGTTAAAATTAGTTTGATAGAATTTATGAAGTTTACGTTGTCAAATATTTCAATATGGATGTGAAAATGTGGAAGAGCAAGTGCAATATACTTTTTCCGGTAAACACAATGCACGAAATACTGAACAGTTACAACGATAGATAAACAGATCGTTAAAGACTAGGTGGTACTAGTAGACTCGAGGCTGTCAGTGTTACATCATATTCACGCTGGTGTCAAAAGATGAAGCTGGTTTCGTTAGTGTGAACATACAACTGAAGAAAGGTCATGTAACAAGGGCACGAAAAACGTTTTTGTGAACCTGGAAAAATCGTTTTGAACAAGCCGTCTGGCAAAACTTTATAAAAGTGGTTTTGTGTTGGCATGTAACAGTTTTGCCCGGGAGTAGCGTCCCTTTTAAGCCAGTGTACGACTGCAGTATCAAACTTTAGTGATACCGATGCGGATGAAACATATGTTTATGTTGGCAGTTTCAATGCATTTAATAAAAAACAGAATCCGAAAAGTAAATTTAAAAGATAATTGAATATAGAATAAGATTGTAAAACATATACGAAGAGTCGATGGAACAGCCTTCAGAAATGAAATTCGTCCCGTTTACCACGCTAGTTTCGTAACCGTGGAGTTTAAGTATGAATACTACTGAAAAATAAAAAGAAATTTTTATATCTGGGACTATTTAAAATTTTCTTTACAAATAGAAACAAAACAGCCTTTAAATTATTTGTATGAAGCATGCGCTGATACAAGAGTTGAACGCCGAGATTCACTGAAGGTTGTGATGTTATCGACCGATTCTGCATTCCTGCGTGTCGTTCGCTAGCGGTAGCATAAATATGTATAGCGCGTTCAGTAGAAAAACCACAATGCAAGAATATGTCGGAATGCTTATAGTTCGTCAAACAAATTTGGTATTTTATTGAAAATTTGGAAGCTGTTGGACTGGCAAGCACCGAAGTTCCGATGCAGGCTGTTGGTCTGACGCCGTTGCCTCAAACCGTTGAGTGAAAATAGAGCAGGCTTTAAAAATGAGAACAGGAGGTAAACTGTTTGCGAAACAGTTCGCTGAATGTGTCATGCGGCAAACAGAAAGAACACTCTAGCATGGATGAAACAGCCTAATACATTGGGGTTGCCCAATCTCGCGAGTGTCCTTGTTCGGTATTTCTGAATTCTGGAAATTTGTGCTTTATGATATTAATAAGCACTGACAACCGACGCCAACATTTAGGATCATGTGAAATTGCCAGCATACAAATCAGACTTTTCATTCCGGAGAAGTTTCACATATGAGCTTGTTTTAGAATTGTTTTGATCGAAACTCCATTAATCAAACACTGTGTGGCATAGCCTTTAGATATCTCAGTTTATCGGTTTTCACTGCCGAGTACAGCCGCACACGAACACACCCGGGGAGTGTATGTAATGGTGGTGTCGGCGCAGTAGTACAGCGGCACTTGCTGCGTCTTCCGCCGGTTAGTGGCAACCAACAAGGCAGGACATGATATATTTACTGTGCCAACAAGGCAGGACATGCTATATTTACGGTGCCAACAAGGCAGGACATGATATATTTACTGTGCCAACAAGGCAGGACATAATATTTTCACTGTGCCAACAAGGCAGGGTATTCGCTTAGCCAGTGGTATAAGTTATGAAGGACTATTTTGTTGGTGAGCAGGCTGGAAATTACGAACTTAATTGACGTTTTCCAACTAACATCCGGCAATGACACATCACGTCCCACGACAGAAGTGCCAGCACTTCGGAGGCTTTTCTTTGTGGCATGTCCTGTGCCCTGTCGCCCACACTGCAGTGCTGAACGTGAGTAAGCAGTAGCAGTGATTGCAGCTAGCCTGGCATGCCTCGGAAGCCTGGGTCGCGATGTTACTCATCGAAAGAACCCCAACGATTCTGGCCAGCACGGCGTGCTATAAGTTTTAGTGTATTGTTACAGTCGCGACGTTGTTGTCGCCGCTGAATTTTCAAATATCCAATGTCCTGACACAAGATTTCCAAATTTCTAGACGTTTTCTGACGATATCTAAACTTTGGCGCGGTATGTATTTTTTTTATAACGTTATAGAGACGGCAATAAATATTGCATCCGACATCCGCTTACGACTTTACGTCTAATGGACTGACGGAAGTGACGGGTTTGCGCAATATACGACTTACGTGTCTTTTCGACATGTCCCAGTAGGACAAATAGTTTATATCACAGATTTTGTTGTAATTCATTCTTAAAAGTCTTATTTCCTATTCTATGTTTAAGCCTTTGGGCCGATTTGCCGCATTCGGTAACCACAAGCTCAGGTAGACACAGTTACGTCTTGTTCACACTTTCTAGTCTAGTGAAAGCTAAGTTAGCCACAGGTGTCCAGTCTTTACGTCTTTCATATGTCGCTGCTGACCTGTAGGTATCGGGTGTCGCTTCTTTGTTGTGAGAAATGTTACGTGACGCTACATACGCCAGTTTCGGAGATCTGTGATATACAGGATCATGCAGTTCACAACTTGTTTGCTTTTTATATTATAAAATTTCAATTTCTTTTACTGCCAACACCAGAAATTTTTTTTATTAATAATGTCTGTTAGGATGAAACTAGGTCATATGAGATAAAGTAAGTCTGATGTGTGATGAAACTACATGTTCAGTAACTGAGATGCGAAAAAAATATTTTCACATGTAGTTCAGTGGTAAATAAAAGAACAATTTCAAAACACGTGTTGCAGTTGGCTGCCATGATAACATGTAGTTGTGTTTATTTCTCACCCCACCCATCACGGTACATGTACCTACATGTTGTACTAACGGTTCAGCGCAACTAGTCCTCCCTTATAAGACCCCTCCGTCATAAGATCTGCTGTTGGCTGTTTTTTCAAAGTCGTATATTTGAGGTTTTACTGTACATGGTATCGATGCTGGCCCCGCCCCCGCTCATCACATCCACCCACAGCCGATACGCTTGTATCATCATCATAGAATGTTATATCATCATCTTCGCTAAGACTTCATTTTCACCATCGTCTTCATGGTCGTCATCACCATCACTAGCAGCAGATTAGCGTGCAAATCGTCATTGTGTCATTCCCTACCGTTTGCCGCTCGTAAAGATGTTTGTAAATGTTCTCACAACTGTAGAATTGTCGACTGATTAAACTATCTGTCCTTAGGGTTGTGTGTGTGTGAGAGAGAGAGATTCTTGGTGGTGGTGTTTGTGTGGGGGCGTGCACTCACGCAAAATACAAGAAGGCTGTCAGCGGGTATAATCCTGCTGATTCCTAAAACCTTCCTGTAGATGAGGGCAACCAGTATAGATTTTCTTCCGTTTCTCATAAAAATCCTTTGGCCCACTCCATGTTTGTTTGAGGAAGTCCTTCGCGTTCTGTTTTGTGCATCACCGCAGTAATTACCGGCTTAATCTACACGCTTATGGAACTTGCACATGTGCGCATCTGTTTCTGCTTTCATGCAGCTAATGAAAAAAAATTTAAATGCTGCCATCAATTTTCTAACAGCTTGATCTTGCCTTTACATATATTAGCGCGCCTTTCAATGTACGTATGGCTATGTAATACCTAATTTTTTTTGGTGGCCCAGTAAACTGTCTCGTAGACCGTAGTTTTCCCACGTTCAAGACTTGTTCAGATTCTAAAGCTGTTGTCGGAAATCACGCAGCTCAGGTGACTCGAACGAAGTATGCAGTTGATCAGGAAGTCACCCGAATACTTAAAGTGATATCATCCTATTTTGGTGAGAATATTTACGGCGCCTCGGTCCTTACTGCGGTGAGATGTTTAAGAAGACCCTTTATAATAAAGATCTGACCCAGTTTCGGCAGAAATCTGTTGTCCTGCGGTTCCTTAAAACCTCTTCATTCGGGCAAACAGTTTCGGACAGCACGATTGTTAACACTGGTAGAAATATAAACTCGAAGTAGGCTGCCCACACCAGTCGTTGTGTATGCTCAGATACAGCTATCTCGAGAGGAACAGTGTACGTCAAGAGGAACAAAGTGACAGGCGGATGACAGATATCCCACCTGTACGCCTGCCCCCCCCCCCCACCCCGTCTCAGAAGAAATAAATTTGGTCAGTCCACGGCTGGGCTTCCAGGGGTTGACTGTCAAATAGAAAAACGTTGAAAAAGAATAAAGCCCCAGTGTGCCTACTCTGAAAGAAAAAGAACTGGACTACGAGTCCAAAGGCATGTAGTTTCGTGAAAGGGGCGATGCTTTTTTTCGATGCAGAATTATGTGAGGTAGTCTTATTTAGGGGGTACAGTGAACTATTTCTCGATTGGAAAGAAGTTAAATGTGTATTAGGCCGTCTGATATTTTATGATGCATGTTTAAACTTGGCCAGCTGATAGAGCCGTGAGCGCCGGTGATTCAGCAGTTTTGTTTAGTTCCTCAAAACTGTATTTGCATCATGTACATGTCGTTGTCTCTGTACACAGTGGGAAAAGGGTCATGCGAGTTAAGAGGAAATAGTTTTCTCCATGTGGATGAATGACGCCTTCTGCGTGTGGACGAAGTTGATGCATCTGATCTGTATGCTGGGATGATCTGCCCCCACAGGAAGCTACATAGAAGCCGTATTTGTTACGTAACAACAAAAGTGGGTGCGCCATTTCTTGTCCGTATGTGAGCATGAGGTTAACACGACTTGGAAATTGTACTTGTGCACGCACGTGCTCACGGGCGGCTCGCCCCATCACACTGGAACATGCCGTTGGCTGAAGGAACACATGCAAATACAGGTTGAGACAGACGAACGAGAATTGACGAAACGGATGCTTCCATCTTAACTATCTCTACAAGCAGCTTCACTTAACTAATTTTATGCTGTGCACGTGGCCGCACGTGGTTGCCCGCGAAAACTGTGCGCTGGAGAGGCCCAGTGCCGCTGATGAGAGAGAGAGAGAGATCAGCAGAGAGATGGTAGGGCGGGTGGGTGGATGGAGGTGTGGGGAAGACGCTTTAGTTGGACATGCAAGCCATATGGCGGAGTTAAAGTTTCTATATTTACACGAGCTAACCATGTTCACAGAAGCATCGTGTTTTTTAACTGAAAAAAAATGAATAGACGGAAAAGTTTTTACCTAAGACCTGACGCTCACACCGTTATCTGCGTATGTTCCCATTAATGGCATCCTGTCCTATTGAGCAGGGATGTCATTGCGTCATAATTGCTGGCGTGATGTCATGCTGTGTGCTATGCATACCCTTCTGTTTGACGTGTCTGCGCTTGACGTTATACTGTCTGTACTGTCCCTGTTTTCACGTCATACCCCCTGTCTTCACGTCATATATACTGTCTGTTTTTCCCCGTCTTCACGTCATATATACTGTCTGTTTTTCCCAGTCTTCACGTCATATATACTGTACTCACTTTCCTATATCTTGACGGTACTTGGAGCGACGTTGACATATGTTTTGCTTCTACTGTCTGCAGACAAATCTATCAACCGCGACCCACAACATACTCGTGCAGCAACTGGTTCCCCTCGTCTGCTGAGGACACTCAAGGCCAAGAGGGACTACGTGCGCAGCCAGTTGCAGCATCTGCACCTGAACATCACGACCTTCGCACTCCGCCGCCAGCAGCCAGCCCCCTGCACAGTGACACCTGGTACGTCTGGGTTGTCCCGAGCAGACGTGACCTGTGACAGCGGGGGGAACGCTGGGGATGACGGTGTCCACGGGGAGACCAGCGGGGCATGCGTGAGGGAAGGTGAGGCACGTGACGAGGGTCATGTTGGGACGGGACCAGCGAGGGACACGGCCACGTCGGGGCGTCGTATCATGACCGTGCATAGGGAGGAATGCATGGACAAGACGGAACAGGCCGGCCATAGCCTCAAGCGCTCCAGCGCTGCCGACACTTTACTGGATAGCAGAGAGTCAGCAGGTAGGTGCACGGCGTGCTTTCCCCCATCTCTATCTCTCTCCCCCCTTTGAAGCCGTCCTCCCTCCCTCCTGTGCCTCTAAAGGCTGTGCCACACGATCCGTTTCCACACAGCGTCCAGTGTTCAGAACAGATGAACGGCAGCTACCACAGGATTAGACTACTTGTGTGAAGCATACGTGAATTGTCTGGTGATAGTGTGATGGCGTGAAGGCGTGAAGGGCTATCGTGGGCTTGAAACCCAGCTCAAAAATAAGATAAATACGTAGCTAACGTCAAGCACTTCGCGCAGTTATTGCCACTGAAATGCTGGACTTCCCTGTGAAGCTTTGAGCAAGGGCCGTCTGTATCGGCATGTCGTGGTCCTTTCCCACCAGGACAGTGGGTCATGAGGTCAGACGCAGACTGGAGGGCGTGATGAGTCCAGATCTCGACTGTAGCACATGATGATTTCAGATCTAGACTGTAGGACGTGATGAGTTCAGATCTTGACTATAGGACGTTATAAGTTTAGATCTCGACTGTAGGGCGTGATGAGTTCAGATCTTGACTGTAGGGAGTGAAAAGTTTAGATCTCGACTGTAGGACGTGATACGTTCGGATCTAGACTGTAAGACGCGATGAGTTCAGATCTAGACTGTAGGAAATCGTGAATTCAGATGTCCACTGTAAGACGTCATAAGATCAGATCTCGGATGTAGGATATCAAGAGATCAGATCTCAACCGTAGGACGTAGGATATTTTCTTTGTTTATTGTGCTAGCTGTTTGCCTTGATGTATGCTTAGTTGCTAACTCAGTCTGCACAATATAAATCCACTGTGTTTGATTATAAGTCAAACTAAAGTAGCTACTTAAATGTTGAAAGTTGTCCCCGTGAAAACCAGCAGGATAAATATTTTATGAATCCAGTCTGTGCTGCATCGCAGGGGAAATTAAGTTAGGAAATGGGAAATGGGAAATGATTACAGCCAGAGCATCATGAGGTCTGCGAAAAGTATTAAAGGAGGAACTTTGGGGATAAGGGCTTGCATCTAATGGATGTTACCTGTAAAATAATATGTGAACAGGTATTACAGTTATAATCGAACTCAGCAGCTACTTGAAGTAGCCGTCGTGTTTCTTTCAGCCGCAGCCAGTCAAGGGGGTGGTTGCAGCGAGGGGGGACAGCCGCCGCACCACTGGCCAGTGGAGGACCACGAACAGAGAGAGAGGTGATTAGTTAGTGTCACTGACAATCACACAGATGATTTGTTAGAGTGTCGCAGTCAGTCACTGAAAGTCACACAGATAATTTGTTAGATGTCGCAGTCAGTCACTGACAGTCACGCAGACGATTAGTTAGAGTGTCGCAGTCACTGACAGTTACACAGAATTGTTAGTGTCGCAGTCAGTCACTGACAGTCACAAAGATGATTTTTTAGAACGTCGCAGTCAGTCACTGACAGTCACTCAGGCGATTAGTTAGACTGTAGCAGTCACCGACGGTCACTCAAACAGATGATTTGTGTCGCAGTCTGACAGGCACAGAGATGATTAATTAGACTGTAGTAGTCAGTCGCTGATAGACTATTTACCAGGTAGAATTCAGCCACGCAAGTGAGTACTTAATGAGTTAACATGCTCAGGTATCAGATAGCTGTTTAAACTTCTCGCGGACTTTGGATACAAGCCCCGCTAGGCGCCATAACAGTTTAGCAAAACTTTGTATTTCAACTTAACATCACACGCATGCACGTTAGCGCGTTCCAACATTCGAACTGTTATGCAAAGTATGTACTCTAGATATCTTCAGAGGGGTTTTTTTCGTAAATTTCTAAGTAAGAACACACTTTTTGACCGTTTTGAATTTTTCTGTTGTTTTTCTTTCTCTCATGTGCAGTGGCAAGACCGCCGATGATGATGAGCTTCCTCTGGGAAGTGAAGGTCAGTCTGGCCATTTATTTTGTTTCAGTGTTTGTTTTGTCTTCAGTTTTTCGTTTTGTTTCTGTTTTTGTCATGTTTCGTTTTAGCTTTGGTTTTGGTTTCTTTTGGTTTTTTATGGGGGTGTGGTGAGCACTACTGTTCCAGCCGATGCAATGTTCGTTACTTATCTTCTGTCCACGTGTGTTATACACAGCTCTTCTGGGATATAAATGTCTGTACAGCATCTGTAATCACTTACCGATTCTGCACAGATAATATTATTGTAAAAAGGAATTCTAGTCCGACTTAGTTATATGCTGATTGTTCAATTGCTCTAGCAGGCGACAGTTTTCACCATTTTTACGTTCGGAAAGCAGATGCCACTGCTCATACAACGCAGCACAGACATTCTCGGCTTCAGTATTTTGCTCGTGTTGGGTGGAAAAATATAAGCACAATTTATATCAGTAAGTTTTGTAGGGAAGGTCGCTCTGTACCTGGGCAAGGGCGCACCGTGCATAACCCGTAAAGAAGCCAATGATTTGCACGACCACTCGTGCGCAAGTACGCCGCACAAACTGCTGTGTGCGATAGTTTGATAGCAAACGCCACACAACTTATTTTGCAGGTGTAAAAATTCATATTAGGGCGTGCTATTCTATGTCAGTAACATGCTCGACTCATTGGCTTCTCTTACTTTTTCAAGTGCAAGGATGAAAGCAGAAAGTTCTTGTTGTGTTGAAGGAAAAGGCTCATGGAGTTAAAATAATGTAGTAACTTTACATTTGGAAAAATGAGTGTGAGAGAAATCTCACAGTTCAAGCTGAGTGTAAAACTTTGAACACTATGTTTATATGTAGCTAATTCCGTATTCGTGAAATAAGACATTATATTCAGCAGAACCTGGGATTTGGCAAGGAGAATATTAAAAAAAAGAAGAGGGAACTGGCACAAAATTCAGTGTACATGGACATACTCCATCTCTTTCTTTCTAGATGTAAAATATGTGAATATATTAGTAAAATTGGTTCTTTCCTTGATAAAGTTATTAAGATTTATTTGTTGGTGTTTATTAATAATCACATTTAATATTGATTGGATTGATAAATTTAGTGTTCATCTACTCTGTCTATATCTGTAATGTAATTATTGCTATTGGATTTCTCTCATTTGCTTTCTTTCGAACAAAACGGAGTGACAAATCAAAGTACTTTTCCAGCCCCACTATTCATGATCTGGTGCACGTGGGCGCTAGAACGCTTGACTGCAGTGTGTCCTTTAGTGACAGCTAGTCAGCTTCCTGACAGTTCCTTTTACCACGCTGTCGTGCAGAAACATTCACAGACCGCAAAGAATCCGTAATCCAACACTGGAGAATATTTCAACCTAAACTTGATGGGAATTTTGTCACTGTAGAATACTTTTCCCTAACGTCAGAATGTTTAAAAGCAAGCAGTTAATATTTAAACGCTTAGCAGGTTTCCGTTCGACGATCACGTTTTCAAAATAACGATATTAATAAGTCGGGAGCAAAGCAAAACTCTCACTTACCTTTTTTTTCCCCCACCAAAAGAGATATAAATTATTAACCGTCACCTGAAACGCGAAAACCGCGGTCCTGGTTGGTTGGTTCGTTGGTTATTTAGAGGGACAGTGCTTCCACCTTGCGGTGATTTCGCACTATGGGGGGTGGGGTCCTATTATAAACTATGCACTGAAATAACCACCAGACTGATGGCTACAGTAAGATGGTCAGTGCGGACAGGCAGTTGAATATGCGGGGAAATGGCCGAATGGAGTTTGCACAATGTTTAACTCCAGGAAATAATCCTTGGCCACACCAGGATTCGAACCAGCACCTTTCCATCTGCTAGTCCGCAGCTCTAGCAACTGAGCTAACCAGGCCCCAATTACCGCGGTCCTGTGTGTTACCAAAGATTATATACTGCTTACTAAGATGAACAGCTTCCTTAACAAAACTGTTAGTGGGGATAACTGTACGAGTTGTAGGCATCTTCCCCTTTATCGTGCTGGATAACTCTTCCTGCAGGGGAGTTGCCTTTCTTATACAAATTGCTCTTACCAAAGATATGTGTCCCCTACATATCTTTTTTACTGTATAAGTAAGCCAACTTATGCGCGGTAAGAGTTATCCATCATGACAAAGGGGATATTGTGGCCACAAATCGTGCAGTTATTTCTTCTAACAGTCAAAGTTCTGCAGCATATAATTGTCCACCTATGCAGATGTTTCATCTTAGGAAGTAGTAATCTTTGTTATTACTACTGACTGTTAGCGTGGACCTGACGTATTATTATTGTTATTACTGCTGACTGTACTGTGGACGACGTTTATTAGGCCTACTACTTCTATTTAGCGGGGAAGGGAAACGATAAAGCAGACAAAAAAAAACAATGTGTGTGTGTGGGGGGGTGGGGGTGGAATCATACCGGTGATTGTCCACCCATGCAAATGTTCCCCGTAAAATATTTGCAAATTAAACTGTGTTCGTAGTTATATAATAAGTGGAGTTGATTTTGTGTTTTGTGTATAGTGTACAAAGTGATGCATTATTTATGTATTTAGTGTAGTACTTGTCTGTATATTCATTGCATTTTTAGCAGAAAATAGACTTGATTTTGTGTTCCACCCACCCTGTGAACGTATACTTTTTAAATCTGCGTTGTATACAGTAAATGTGTTCACGAGTCAACAGTACATATGTATTTGATAGGTCTTTTCACTTTTGCGCGGGATCTGTTTCATGAAGCAGCTGTATTAAATATATCCGTGTTACTTTCTTTGCAGATGCCACAATAACAAAGGTGTTTAAATTTTTTTTACCTCCATCTAAAGCATTACACGGTAGCAGGCAGGCGCGCTGTAAGAATCTAGATTGCAGTTTGTTGCTTTAACTTTGCTGTTTCTCTTACTAGCATCAGTGTAGCCCCACTGCATCGCAAGTAGACGGACATGTTTAGTGCTGGCTCTAAATCCAGTATTCATGTCGGCCGAGTGAGAAAGAGAAAGAGAAAGTGAGCGAGTGAGTGAGTTAGCTGTGACTATGATCTATGATCTGCTGGACGAGCCGAACGAATGGGTCCACTTGTTTCAACAAAACTTCTGGTTGCTGGTTTCACGCCACTTATAAAACGCCGTCGATTAATGAAGGATCAAACCACGGGAAACAGCCACATTAACCAGGGCTATGTGCTGCTGAAAGTGATGTGAAAGATTGTTGTGGCTAGTCGATCAGTGAAAGCTGGAAGAGCGCCTGTGACGGAAGCAAACAGCTGAAGATCTTGTGGAGGGCTGCTGTCCATCCTGATAGTCCCGCGGTTTTCCAGAGACGACCTGCCTCTGTGGTTAACAACATATGAAACGAAAACGCGATGTTGCCATGAACTGCGTGGACCCCTGCCATTTGTCCTGAAGAAAATGGATGTGCGTCCCGCGTCCGCATGCTGTGAGAATATACGGCTACTCCAGAGACTAAAGGTCAAAGGCAGTATTAACACACAGCACAGTAGTACACAACAGGAACGGATGAAGGAACTTTTAAAAGTATTTCGTGGAAGAAAAAAAATAGCAAGTGATATGACTCGGTTTGGGTCATACGCTGGGCAGGCTTCTTACACGATATGGCACGGCCTGGCTCATATCGTGCGTTGTGTGTCATACCGTGTCATAACAAAGTCGCGAATAAAGATAGGTTGTGACGCCAACCAACACTATAGTGTCTACGACCTCACGTCACCACCTCGTCTTACTGAGTCGGTCTGCAGGCTGGTTCAGTGCCGCCGTGCACTGTGCGTGCCGCACCTGTCAAAAAGGGTCACACAGCGAAATGCATACGTCCACCTGTGCTTCCACGTGCTTTGCATCGACAACTCCCCAGGCCTAGCACCGCTGCCGTCTGCACCAGCACGTGGGACGCCTGACCGACACTGCCGTCTGCCTTCGGCCTGCCACGCTTGCTTTAAATGGCTTTGTAACACACAAGACAGCTATAGCCGAGCTGACCATCTAACCTGTTTGCTTCTAATTTAAAATGAGCTATTAATTTACTCCCGGATTTACATGCACAAACTGCTTAGTATCACGGGGACAGTGATGTATGGCCTCTAGCCCCAGCATAGTAATTCCTGTAGCTTCGGCGTAATAGTGTTCTCGTGGTCACATAACAGTTATTGTAGTCAGGACATAACGTGGGTTTTTGTTTTTCTAGACTGTGTTGAAAGTTTGCCTTGCCGCTTGAAAGTTGGTGAGAGAGCATCTAAAGGCCATTATAACACGTTGCATTATTAGCCATTCACTGCACCCAGCCTGTTTCAAGTCTGCGCACGATTCTTGTTTAAAAGTAAGTTTATTGTTTAAAAGTGAACTGATATTGGCTCGATATATTATTGCCGACTGCCACATCGTGGTGAAACTGTGACTACCTGTTCTAAAGATGACAGTTGCCCCAATGGAATGGTATTTTGTGGTTTCCTGGAACTCGGTGCATGAAACGAATGCTTAAAACAGTTTATTTTGGCACAACCCTTGTTGTATGCGTCTGCATACGGCTATGTGTGAGCGCTGCCAGTACCTTTGTTGGAGTTATCTTTCGATGATTTGAGCGCTCTGTCCTCATTTGTTCTTTATTCATTTTAAAGCTGACCGGTTGTCAGTACAAATACTGTTTGTCAGCCCCTGAGAGGCCAGTTTTGAAACTGCCTTGAAATAGGCTTTAGCTAATTTAAAATGGCTCGCGTGGGACTGTGCAAATCGTTCTCACCCTTGTGGCTATTATTAATGAGGAAAACAGCGCAATAGCGAAACACTAACAGAAAAGCTTTGGTTCATTCGTTCAGATGTTTAGAAGTATTTTACGTTTGTAGCACCAGCGTATTTTCCTTTCACAAATTCTTAGGTAATACTAACCATTCGTGTTTATCACTTGTCGATAATAAACGACGGCTCAACGTTTGTACGCTACTTTATTCTCCTTGATTTACATTTGTGGCAAATTCACGTTCAAGCCGGTGTTAACGGAGAACATTTTCCGCAGTGGAACAAGATCGCTGTTGGAGACTGCAAGGCAGTGACGTGTTTGTTTCCAGCATGCAGGCTGGCTAGCTTCTTTCCTCCTGCTGACGCCCTTGTGGGTCACCAAGGGCAGGGTGACAATTCATCCGTTAAAGGCAGAAGGATTATCACTGTTGTTCAAAACAGTCATGGATGGTCACAAACCTCATTACTTACGGCAAAGGATGTGCACGCTTTACACCAAAGTCACGAGCACATGTATTCTCAGCATTTGAAATTTTGACTTGGCTTCAGCTTGTGGCCAGACGGGGACAGCAGCGAGACCCCAGCACGCTTGCCAACAGAAAGCGTGGCCCCGCTAGGAGGGCATTGACGTGCGGAGTGAAGTGTCGTCTGCATGATAACCCTCACTACTCACGTTCATGTCAGGTGCCTTTAGTGAAGCTGTCTTGAAATATCACAGACGCACGACAGTGCAGCGCAACTGGCTGTCACTCACACTCGTACACAGGAGAGAGAGAGTTTTAAGACAAAGTCTTGGCACGCCTTTTGATCTGTCGTCAGCCTCTTGTCTTTATAATTAATTATAGTAATTTTTCTGCATAGATAGTCAAAGGTAAATTTACGTGAATACGCATCATCACCATCACGAAATTATCCCGATTCTCTAGAGTGAGACTTGAAGGGGGCTTTCCCAACCTCCTTGCCCCTGTTGCTTTGAGTATGAGGTAGCTTATTGTGTGCTGCCATTGTACATATGTATTAGTGTGGTGTACACAGCCAGCGGGGATAGCAGGTCATGTTGCTGTGTCGTGCCGTATCGTCAAACGACGTACCACAGCTGTAGTGAGCTTGAATACCTGCCTGGGCTTTGTCGCCGCTCACACCCGTATAATGTATGTGGACCTCATTCTCTGACCACTCATTAACTGTTAGATTTCCTCTGTGATGTTCCTACATTTGTTCTAGGCCCTAAAGGAGCTGAAGCCATATAGCGTTTTAGTGTTTCTGTTGACACGATTTTACTAATAGCGTTTGAGTGCTTTTTGTTTGGTAGATTCTCAAATGTAAAGTATACAGCATCCGTATAGTGCTACCAATACAAGAGTTTTGTATTAGAAATCACATTGTACTTCGGTAGCCACCTGAGTAGTCAAAATACGTTGTGGTTTATTCATTGAAAACGGAAATTGTTTTGTTATCTTTCACTGGTCTGTAGTTTATCAAGGGTATCTGTCACTTAATTAGGAATACTTGATACACGTGAATTCAGGATGCTATTTTTCCGTACTTTAAGAGAGCTGGGTGCCAGAGCTGTAGCAAAACTGCTGCCATTAACTTCACTTAAAACATCACATTGTCTTGTTTGTCTTCAGCCAACAGCCTCAAGCTATGCGGTCCAGATGCAGGCAGCCGGTATGTCGTCTATCTTCTTATTGTGAACTAGGAACATGTGTATTTGACTTTGCAGATAAAAGGCGGGGGGGGGGGGGGGATAAATTTGAGTTAGAACCTACTGAGTGGTGAGCAAGCATTAGGAACGCTAGTGAAGTGTAGACTACCCCACGCGTGAGCAGTGTGCAGCTGGGAGCAGGAGAACACTGTAGGTCGTGCATGGATTTCTTTAGCGCCCCTTGTGGTGTGCAAGGGGTGTTACACACTGGTAACACCACTTTGTGCATCACATTTCCTAGAATCGCGAGTTTGGGACCAAGAACTTCAATCAGTGTTGCTTGAGGTGGGTGGGTGGGGGGTTGCCTGGCCTGGCAGGAAGTGGCAAGCACTGAACCCAAGCCGTATCTTGGCATCAATCTTGTTTAGATTGTTCGCAGGTTGTTGAAACTCTGGCGTTTACAAATGCCAAGATCTCGGTTTCCAAGCTTTACAGTCGAGAACACGCACTTTCAAACGAAAGAAATAATAATATATGTGTAAATGCGTAGGGTTTTATAGGCATCGTCTTCAACGACATGACAGCATAATGATAGTGTGGATTTCCTCGAGTTAATAGCTTCCGTTTTGCTGTAGTGCCGAGCCCAGATTAATTTGTTCTCGCAATCTTGCGCGTATTACGATGGTTATCTCTCACGTCTTGTTTGCTCTCTAAGTATGCGCGTGCACTTTCACAGCGTTTGGCAACTGTGAATCTGCGAATATTCACGCACAGTCTGAGGATGAAGGCGTGCACGTCAACGCAGGGACAGTCGTTGCGTACACATGGGGCTACCTGCATGCGAGCAGAGTTACAGCCCGTGAACTATTATGACAGGCAGTGACACACAGCGCCCCACCCGGAACGACATTGAAATGTGTAGGCGGGTAGTGCCGACTGTCAGCAAACAGAATGGGGTCGCTGTCTGCCAGCCGGGAATTTTTGAGGCCACCTATCCGAGTCGGCCGGTTTGCGGGCGAAAAGGGTGGGAACAACTCGAGAGTGAGGAGTGTGAATCATAGGCCAGCGCTAGGACTGTGTTTAAATGTGCAGCGGGCTTGTCCCACTTGTTAGGGGCAAGTTTGAGTAAAGGCCACGTCCAACAGCCTGGCACCTGTGGAGTAAGTCGGGTACCGGCCTACCCCCCTTGCCCGCCGTCACAGCCGCACATTCTTCAGGTGGGTGCTGATGAAAACCACTGTGGTTACTCGACATATACGGGTTTTATCAATGAACAGCCTCAGTAGCAGAAAACCGGAATGTTTTATTTAAAGTAGTTGTAGATGTCACTTGCATCCCCAGGCAGTTTAACTTGTTGAAAGTAAGTGGTGACGTCACCAGAGGACTGTCCCGTTTTGCCATGCCAGGTAACACCCACCAGCAGTACAATAACTGGCAGTTGTTGAAATCACTAAACACTCGGCTGTACTGGCAGCTTACAATTGCCGTATCTACATGCAATGCAGTAACTATTAGAAAGTTACAGTCATTGCAGACTGTCAGTTGTGGGTTGTGCAGTAGGGGGTGCAGTTAGTTTGTGATGGGCAATCCCAGTTTGAACTTTGCAGTGGAATTTTAAGTCTCTGACATATTTTGTTTAATGTCTGCACACAGTCATGCAAAAATCATGGTTAGTGGTATCCACTCCATCTGTTTTCGAGACATACAGTGGTTTTAACCTTAGGGGGCCCACAGTGCTGTGGCCTTTGGTGCATTAAGGTCATGCTTTCTTTAAATACTGATGTTTACTGTTGTATCAAGTTCAATCACAAGGAAGGATCAGCTGAATGGTTTTCAGTCTGTGGTACCTGTGTGTGATTCAAGTCATTGCACCTTGGGGATCTAAAGTAGTTATGTGCGAATAACAGCCCATTCAGACAACAGTTGGTGCCAGCTATATAGCCAGAAGTTACTAAAATATTCCATTATTAAAAAAAGTGATTCTTGTTTGGTATTATTTATAAACAGGTATACAAGTACTTTCTCTAGACTGTTTGTAATTTTTATCTTGTCTTTTCTAGATTATATCACCAATTCCTGTTTCCAAAACAGTGCTCATTTATTCAGTAAATGTATTATTCCGTGGTGACCAGACCAAAGGTTTTAAGATAAGTTTGGTAACCCAATAGCAGCATTTTATAGTACATGTATATAAGGAACTTATATCTGTCCAACAGCAAAAAAATTACAAACTATTCCAGTATGACTTTTAGAATATGTCATGCCATAGAGAGGACATCAACTTTGTGTCAGCTGTTAACATTCCATGTTTCCAAGAGTCTTGCATTGCATGTTCCTAACAGTCATGCATTGCTGCATGTTTCTAGATTGGGTGGGGAGCCTCTTCGAGACAAACGGTTGCTGTGGTTACGACAGAATGGCAGTCCTGTACCCAACTCTGGCTGGACTAGTTTCAACTCAGAGCTTTCCAATCTAACCAGTGGATCCAGCGCGAACAGGTACATCATACGTGTATATGCATGTAGTGTCATTCTGAATATTAGTCACAGACGTTGAAGAATTGTGCATATTCCATCCATCACGGATTATAAAGGCTTACAATTTCAAACATGGTTTTGTTCACCCAGTAGAGTAACAAAAGAGTGAACAGGAAACAGCACACACAAGTATTAACTTTACCAGTTTTAGATGGAAAGTGCAGAGAGCTGTGCCACAAATCTTACATTTTGCATGAGGTTTACATTTTATCGTTGGAATTTGTGTGTGTGTGTGTGCATGCATGTGTGTGTGCGTGTGCATGCATGTGTGTAGTGTAGAGTGGTTGCTGCAGGAGAGGCAAGCGGACCCTGAGCAGGTTTTGCTGAACTTGGGTTTTGGTGGTGGCCTTTGTCAGCCTGCATCCATGTTCGCTCGCATCCCAGAGAGGTTCCTCCTGGCACAAAATGCACCTTTACATGAAGAAGACCTGGCTGTGGATGGCTGCGAGGCTGCTGTACAACAGAACCCCTCTCGAGGTCAGTGTCATTTCACACCTGTTTGTAGCAGTGCTTTTGACAGTGACTATTATACATACATTCTCAACAAAGTTCCAGTTTACTACTTCAAAGAGAAGTGCCCCTCTGACAATAGCAGTGATTCGGACAGTGTAGTGTGTCCAGGCTCACCGTGTTTCCCTATGCCATCAGCATGCCACGTATGGCCATCGTCAGAAAATCTGGGCAAGGAAGCCCCCAAAACTCTAACACCACAAACAGCACTCATCAGTGATGCTGCGCCAAAGGTGGACCCAGGGACAGGGTTTTCTGGTGATGATGCAACATACTGTGTACAGGGGACTCAGGGTAACTCCCAACAGAGAAGCAGCAGACATGAACATTCTGGTCTGTGGGATACCACACAGTCATTTTTACTCCGTTCCCATCCTCCAGATGGTGATGATTTTTCTGTCTCATCAGACTCTACTGCGACTCCTGATGATGCAGACTATGGATTTTTGACACTTGCTGCAAATGAATCTCTGGTTTGATGGTTATGGTGCGTGGTGGAGTTGGTAATTTAAAAATTACTCTGCTTGGGGGACTTCCTTCTTTGCCAACAAACTGGAAGTGGAACAAATAGGAATGGTTGAAATGATTGGAAGATTTCTTTTTCATATTTTATTTATTCCATCTGGTGGTAACTTTTGTACATCATTTGTAGTGTTTAGTCAAATGTTATTTATAGGTCAAGCAGTGTTTGTGGCAAGAATGTAAATAAGTTATTGGGATTTTATGTTATCATTATTATTATCTCATGGAACAAAGATTTCTTCTGTAAAACTATTACCACAGCTGATTTGTAATGTGTTACTTGCACAACAATCTTGTGGCAGCTTAATAGAGGAGAAAATAGTATTTATGAGGCACACAACTACATTCAGAAGACATTTAGATGCAAGTTTGAAAAAAATGTCAATATTGCATGTGCATATGTCTCAAATGTTAGATCCCTGAACAATACGGAACACAGACAGCAAGGTGATTTTGGTGTCAGCCATTTGATCAGAATCTGAAGTTTTCTTTGTGATTGTTCATTCTCTTAGATCTGCTTTTGCTCACCTCATTGCTCTGTTGAATAGTTTTGAGGTTGTGTTAAATTGCTGCTGAATATTGTAGATTAAAGTTATTCACAGTCACATCAGGTTGTATTGGATGCAGACATATTCTCAGGGCTAAATGAATGGAAAATATATTATGTCTTTGTACGTGAAGATTACAAGACTTGGTGCTGTATTTTAAATGAGCTGATGATCAGATAAATTACATCACACTTCTCCCCCCCCCCCACCTGCAACCATTGTGTGTGTGTGTGTGTGTGAAGCACGCGCGCGCACACACACACACACAGCTAAGAAAAAATAAATATTCCCCACCCACCCATTTCTCTTAGAATAAAGAAAAAGTACAAGAGATCTATCTTTTTTTTTAAATGAATAGAGCTACCACATCTAGATATGCCTGCATACATTTTCCACCAGGTTGAAATTCCCATGTGCAGAATGAACTTTTAGCAAACGGGGGGTGGGGGTGGGGGCTGATATGGACAGGTATTTGTGTTAACAAAGATATAATTGAGAATAGGATGAAATGTGACTATAAGGGAGCCTGCATGCTGTAACAGATGATTGTTTGCCAGCTTCAAAGGCATGAAATTCATAGTTGTCAAAGGAGTAATATTCTGGAACGTACATTTAAAGATAAATATTAAATGAAGAAGAACAAAAACCTTGTAACCTTTGTAACTGTATTTTTACCAACATAAGAGAAAAACTCCTCTCTAACCCAGTTTGATGAGGGCAATGCTTGTTTATTATATATATATAGCATTTCACAGCTCTTTCCAAAGTAGATGGTCATTGCACACTGCCGAAACAAGTGCTTGATGGTTTTCTGTTCCTGTTTGCTAATGCAGCACAGAGGAGTGATTTTGCATTTCAAGAGATGATAGTTTGATGTAGAATAGGAAACAGTCTCATCTGAAACTATCTTAACTGCATGTTGTTTGTAATAGAAAAAGACTTTTACCAACTATGTACATGTAATTTATTCCAGGCAGGATTTATGAAATTTTATTTGCCACTTTTCCAAAGTGGATGGTATCTTGGACTGCTTCAAAAGTAGTTCATTTGAAATATGCTTTTTACTTCTCTGAACTGTAAATTAAGTCACCTAATGCAAGTGATGGCATGTTGCATTTTACTATTTACTATTACAGCTGATAAATTGTGTGATGTTTATGATCTGTAGCAAAATGTTTATATTCAATTTTATTGCTTTTTTGTATTCATATAATATATAATATAATATAAATGAATACTCACTGCTGAGGAACCTACAGTTGATCTTTGTACTTTTAGTTTTGTGGTAAAAAAAAATATAATGGTAGATCAAGGGCATGTATATGTTTCTGGCAAAGACAGTTATGTGTGTGCATTAGTTTGTGTCAAGGCTATGGAGAGGTGTGGTGGAGGGAAGGGGGAGCAATGAATAGAAGGCTGTCACTTTTGCGATGGTATTGGCGCTGCATGCATCTGTCAGTTCAGATTGCAGTATAATGACAACGACAGTTTTAAAGCATTAAATATTAAATGATAGTTCTAAAACCAAAATGTAACCTGTGTTTCTTTATCTGTGCTGCTGATTTTTCATTTTTTAATATAATTTTTTAAATGTCTAAATAATTTTGGAAGTACCATGTGTGGCGTGCATGATTTTTTGGCACTGAAGCTGCTGCAAGTAATTTTTTAATGTACTGTAACCAGTACAATGTGTTCAGACAAATGATTTCTTTCAGAAATAGGATGTTAGCTTGCACCTGTAAAGATATGATCGTTACTGTCTCATGAAATTATGGATTTAGTGTGATCCTATACCAGAAAAAAACTCAGGAGAGGAAGAGTCTGCAGGTTGTCAGGACTTCACACATCCAGGGCCTGGCCGCCCCTCAGCCCTGCCCCCCCCCCCCACCGAGCCCTCCCCTTTTTCTGGTTTGGGAAATTTAAAAACCAGCTTCTTTTTTAATTACTATGATGGTGCCCCTTTCATAGTGAAATACATTCAAGCTGTGACTGAGGCTAATGGCAGGAAATCCTTATTTCATTATTAATCAGAATACATATCTGAAAATTGGTTTAAAAAATATACATACTATTTTGGGGGGGGGGTAAAGGAGACATTTGAGGTCACTATACCCTTGGGTGCCCCTGAACTTCTTGGATTTCTGTTGGTTGGAAACGGGTTGATTGCGAGGTGCAGTCTAGTGTGTTGAAGGCAGGTTGTTTGCGAGGTGCAGTGTGGTTTGTGTAAGGCAGGTTAGTCGTGAGGTGCAGTCTGATGTGTGTAAGGCAGGTTGGTTGTGAGGTGCAGTCTGGTGTGTTTAAGGCAGGTTGGTTGTGAGGTGCAGTCTGGTTTGTAGAAAACTGCATTAGACACAAGAGTAAATGCATGAACTCGTACAAGGGCGGGGAGGGGGGCACTTTGCAGTGGAAACAATGTTCTACATCACATGCACGTGTGCATGCACATGAATAGGTGTATGAACGCTCCAAATAAAAAAGCTCCAACATAACAGGTGACTTATTTTTAGAGGGAGAAATATTTAATATCATGCCAGCCAGGAGGTGTTGGGCATGGTTTTGACCCATGGTCACAGCTGTCATCTTCATTAAATGGAGGCAAAGGTAATGTTACTGTTTATAAGTATCGCTGAATGTTGTATGTGGCCAGAGGTGCTTGCTGTTGTCTTCTCATTTCCTTATCTGTGTACCTATGTTCAGGCTTGAGATCGGGTTATAAAAGTGGTATCTTGAAACAGGCTGTAAACTGTGACAGCATGAAGAAGCTTACTTTTTTATGGAAACTCTGGGTGCATTTAGAGCACATGCATTGCCTTTGTACATAGCATGAGCTGACCTGTGCTGCCTTTTTTTTTTAAATTAATTTTTGTTGGGTTGGGAGGGGGTCCTTATGGCATGACACAATGATTTGAGGAAGGCATTTTTTTGTCAGGCTATTGATAACGATATTAGGGCTTAGGTTTCCACTTTTAATAGCGTGGTGGAGTCAGCTGCACAGCAGATTTTTAGATTACATTATGCTGAGAACATATGCTGAGAACAGGGATATGCTGACTAGTGGCAGAGAAAGGATAACATTGTCGACTGTTGACAAAGTTTGTTATGCAGCTGGCTGGCTACTGAAGTCTTTGCCATTGGACCAAGTCAGGGAGGCGTTGTCACTCTTTGGGGCTCAAAATAATATGCCAGTGTTTTACTGTTGTAGGCTGTCATAGGATTTCACATGCCAATCTTATTTATCTTTATGAATTTCTGAAGAACATCAAGCCACTGCTATGAAAACTGAGTTTGGCGGTGTTGGTTATTGCAAGATATGGATAGACTGGTGTCATCTGTTGGAACTGCTCACTTCCGTGTGCAGTGTATTTGAAAGTGTGCAGTATGGGAGAAATGGGTGCAGGGTGCCCCCAGAGTAAACAGAACTCAAGGCACTGAAACAGGATGTGTGTATTCACATTTAACAGTCCAAATCAGATGCCTCTACTAACGGACATACCATGGTCCCCATGGGAAGACGGAGAGTAGACTAATAAGACAACACTTTATCACAGAGCATCAGCAGATGCTATCACTTGTCAGAAAGCAAGTTTATACCACTTCTGTTGGTGCATCATTAAAAGAATTGGCTGTAGACAATTTGCAGTCGTATCAGATGATGAATCATGCTGAGATCTCGCGATATGTTTGAGCAATCCTTTTTTATTCACGTAAGTTTGTTTTGAAATGTGATGGTCAGTTTATTATGCAACAAGTAGAACAGATTTTATCATTTATCCAAGTGGATTTCCACAAACACACTCACAGATGTATAGCTATGGAAAAGGATTTATTCTGAAGCTCTGGGTGGTTATTTCACAAAATTAGATTTTGAAAATTTGTTGTGTTTTCAGTTTATGTGGTGTGTTTTTTTCTGAAGTTGGTGTGGTTTTTTCCCAACCTTTCTGTTATAGCCGAGTGCTTATGCCTTTGTGCCACTGCATGTGTGCACTCTGCATGTTGGTGGCTGGATGGTAGTCATCGAGTTAGATGTTTACTTGATTGGTTTGCATGAAAATTTCTGTGAGATCCATTTTAAAATTCCTCCAAATGACTTTTTTTTAATTTTGCCCTTCAACATTACTTTTGAGAATGACATTAAAAAGATTTGCTCCTTATTTTGTTTATCTGTCTGGTTGGTTCCCTATTGCTGCAAATGAAATTTTCTGTATTTGATATCAGCCATTTTAAAATTAGTTATTTAAAGTTGAGTTTTATGTAACTGCTGGAATGTGACATGCGTAAAATGGCAGAACTTTTTTGTATTTATTTACTGTACTTTTTGTGTGGTATAATGTGCTGCATGGTTAGAACACAACTGCCGATAGTCGGCTGATTGCTTGAGTCAGTCACTACGATGCAGGAGCTAGCTGTCTGGTACAGTCACTGCCGTGTTATAGATGTTAGCTATTTGGTACAGTCACTGCAGTGTTATAGATGTTAGCTATTTGGTACAGTCACTGCCGTGTTATAGATGTTAGCTATTTGGTACAGTCACTGCAGTGTTATAGATGTTAGCTATTTGGTACAGTCACTGCAGTGTTATAGATGTTAGCTATTTGGTACAGTCACTGCAGAGTAGGGACTGGCGCAAAAATGTTTGTTCTTGGTTCCCACATTGTCTTCAGTGCTCAGACATTTAGCTTACTCTTAATAATGCACCCTGGAAAACCTGAAAAGATCAATGAACTTAGCAAGTATCAAATGTCAACTTACAAAATTAAGGTTAATGGGGGTGGGGAGTTGAGATGAACCTAATGTGTTCTTTGAAAAAAAAAGTTACTACAGTAAAGGAAAACATGTTAGATGTCTCCTTGTTGTGTGCGGTCCATACAGCCATGATGATAAGGTGATTGGACTTGGTGTCTTCTGCAGGAGTCTCAGCATGGCAGACTGCTCGCACCTTGTCAGCAGCCATGCTCAGCATCAAGATGCTGAGCTCTGTGCAGCAGGCTGCAGGTCTGGGCATGGTAGGCTCCCCAACAGCAGGATCTTCCCCTTGCATCACTCCACCTGCCAAAACTCGCAGTGTTCTTCATCCAGACAATCAGAGAGCTCTTGCTCTTCGGGGTTTTTATGGGGACAACCTCCCTGAAGGTATTGAAGCAGAGTTTTCAAGCAACCATGAGGTCAAGGAAGAAAATGAGGTACTTTTCCTGTTCTGTCTTTTTCTCCCAGACTGATTTCTCTGTGTGTGTGTGTGGGTGTGGGTGTGTGGCTGGCTGACTGGCTGGCTGGCTTTCACTTACTTAGAGGAAATGGACAATAAATGATAATAATGGGTTCAAATTTGAAACCCCCAGTTATCACAGTGTAGATACAGAACACATAGTGATTAAACTGATTCAAAACTTGTGGATATTAAAAGTGAAAATCCTGAGTTTACTACGAGCATAATATCTTAACATTTTTGCTCATTCTTTACACTGAAAAGTGTTAGCCACTTCACATTGAAATGCAGAACCTTAAACTGTTTCAGGATGAAGCTCAAGTTGGGAAGAGTGCAGAAGACAAACGCAAACTCTTCCACAGTACACGTTCCAAACAGCGAAGTCTCGTGGAGATAGGAGGTGATGAGATGGAGCATGCAGGAGAATGGCCATCCAGCAGGGATTCTGTGATAATGAGTGTAGATTTCAGCACAACTACGGAGTCTAATGACAGTGAACACATGACTGTTCCTACTGCTGCAGAAAATGTGTTTGATGATGTGTCTTATGGTCCAGTCTTTTCTGAGCCATCTGTTACTAACATTGAGGATCTGTACTTCCCAGATCAAAGTCAGACCAGCACACAGATCATGACGTACAGGAAAAAGGTTGCAGAAAAACTGATGGCTGACCTAAGTAACGATGACAATTACTGTGTGTCGCCTCCTGGCTCAAGGCAGACTACTATGGAAAAAGCTGTTGCGCTGACTGAGGCAGGCATGGAGCAAGAACTGGATGAAACGGACCATGGCACTGCTGTGAAGGTTACACAGCACGGCAGCAGTGGTAATGTGAGCATTGTTGTATCTGGAGACAAAACTCCTTGTGAGTGTTCCAGAAATCTGCCCACAGCTGAAAGAGTGAAATTCCTCAGCATTGTCAATCTGGCAGTGGACAGGCTGTCGGACTCGGGCTCGGACTACACGCTGGTCGACCACCAATCCAACTCTGGTTCGGAAAGCCCGCAGCCTTTATCGTCCATGGACTTTGTGGATGACCAACCAGAGAGGCAGAGTGGTCAGGCAAAGTCATCAGAGTATGCTGATCTTGAGCAAGGTCCCATACTGTACCACAGGAAAGATTTGACTCTTAATGCTGATCTTGATGAAAATGACAATCTTCCAGATCCTTTTCCAATGCAGGTTAATTATTTTCTTACTTATATTTTATATTTATCTGGTTATCAACATGAAAATTAGAATTCTTTTGAGCCATCTAGATTCTTTGTAAAACAGAAGGGCAGAATGAGACTTCCGTGAGTGATTTAAAGTAGTCTGAGATATCATCTCTGCCCTAGGAAATGTGCAAAATTGGAACTGCCATTTAATAAGGGGAGGTCATGAATGGAAGGGAAATAATTTCAAGCAAAATTTAGAATTACATTTCTTAAAAACTGGGCAGTCTTTGGTGATACATTGTACAAATATTGTGTTTTATTACCTGTTGATATGGTGGCAGATTTCCAAATTTGCATCCTTGTGTAAAAGTGTTTGATGTTTTGAGCATCAAAAGGGAACCTTCAGTATGAAGTCAGCATATCTAAAATTAACAAATCTCTGATTCAATTTTAGTAGTGAAGCCAGTAGGCATGAGTATTGCTTTTATTGTCTCAATTCTTTATGCCAGTTCCACACCTTCCCTATTTTTTTAAACATTGATTTTGTGGTAACTTTAAAAATGCTTTTTAAAATAATCTAAACTTTATTTTTGACTGGTGATGGTCTAACTGCAACATAATATGGTGGTGTCTGAACATTCACTTAAATTAATTTTTGTGTTTATTTTGTGCTTCTTTGGAAAGTCTGTAACTACTGCTTCTGCAATATAGGCTTGTGTTACCCAGAACTATACTGCAGTTTCATGTCATACCTTCACTTTCCACCCAATGAACCCAGTTTTGACTAATCTGTTGAGATGGGAGTAGTGATGCTATCTGGGTGCTGGCTCAGCTTTGACTAAAATACACTCTAAAACATTTTAAATGTTTGCTCATTTCATTTTGTGGAGGAAAAACTAACCTCTAAACATCTGTTGCCACAGTTCTTTCTGGGATAGTATTATTTATATTATATAGATATGTTTATATTTTTAATATTTTAATTTTAAATATAAATTTATAAATTCTGGATGCAGTTGTGGCCACATACAATAAGACGTACACTTGCAAAAGAATGAACAGATAACCAGAAGTCTACATCAAAACTTCAAGTCTTGACTTTGATGTGGTTGGCTTTGAGAGGTCATGGGGGCAGAAAACCCCTCAAAACCCTGTATGACCTAAACTAGTAAAGGGAAGTAACAAAACAGAAATGTAGACATAAGTACATTAGAGCTACCTACCTTTGCTTTGTGTACTCTAAATGAATCAAGAGTTGACTAAACTGGATGGGGGGGGGGAGGGGGCTGCAAAGCTCTGTTATAGAGCTTTGTATGTGTGTGGAAAGCTGCTTGTGGGAATCAGGACTAGCTAAGGATTATTAGCCTGAAGTTCAACACTGGTCCTAATAAACAACTAGTTTATTTATTTTTTGTTTCTTTAGATATCAAATGATACAGTTAAGTGATTTACTTCAAGGGAAAGATGTGCTATGGCACCCCAAAAATATTTGCTGAAGTCTCTAAAATACTATTAAACACAAGGGGCAGATAGCTTTTAGCATGAAAGAGTTTATAACTTACCATTTCATTTTAAAATTTGCTGAGATACAAAACATAATTAAATCAAAGTGTCATCACCATGCTGGGTATTTTCATTTTTTTGGTAGGGGGAAGGGATTTGTATGCTGTGTGTGTATTGTCTATATGTTGTGCTTATTTTTTATATGCTCATTGTCTGCATGTTGTGTTTGCCAGTACGGCACACACTGTGGGCAGACAAGTCATCCCAGTGGATTTTTCCCCCTTTATGGGAGGAAGGTGTCATCAAATGCTGGCTTGTCTTCCATGTCTGTTTAAGTCAGCAGCTGGGGTGGAAGGGTGGGGTGGAGAGAAATAGAGATACTTCATGATCAGGTGTTTTCAAACATAGCATTTTTGTTTCTTTTTCTTGACAAGATAACTTATGCTATTGGTCACTTTCACCTTGGTGTTTAAATCTTTACCATCAACAGGGAAGTGGAAGGGACTACGGTATGAAAAACTGATAAGACAACCCTCTTGACATGGGAATTAGTGACACATTCCTCTAAAGATATTGCCAGCTGTGGACCTTGCACGTGCAGTTTTTAAGCTGCAGTAAATAATACAGTGCAATAGTTTTGGATTCACGAGCAAGTTAGATATTCTGACCATCTAAGAACCATGAAATATGATAGTTCCATGTGAACTGGCATATGTATTTGTTTAAATATATTCTGTAGTATGCATGTATGCAACCATTGCTAAATGGCGTGAAAGTTTTTCAAACTTCCACATTTTGTTGAGGCTGGTATGTTTGACAGCTGGCTTTTAAAAGAAAAAAAGCTTTATGAAACTTCAAAGCAGCATACGACAAAGACTTGAAAAGTTCATTTTGATGATTGTCTGGAGATGCTGCTTGGTTAAGTTACAGATATACACCACCACTTGTATACACTGGTCCACATACACATATTCAGTGTTTAATGGATACAATGCATCTTCTTTCAGATAGCGAGACATCAGCAGCTTCGTTCTGTCAAGCAGCATTTAGATGGTGAGTAGAGAACCACATCAAAAACCATGGTATTATAAAGAACTCGGTGTGTCGTTCTGCAGACAGTAAGTTGCACTGCAGATTTGTTGTTTACACCAAGTCATCAACAGGGTGTATCAGAGTAAACATACAGAGTATCAGAGTCCCATACAGAGAGAAACTTTGTACCAGAGTAAACAGGTGCCATACACAGAAGAAATTTGTACTAGAGTAAACAGGTGCCATACACAGGAAGTTTGTACATAAGGTCAGTAATGTTAACTTGCATGAAAAAAAGCAGTTGTGTCACAACCAGAATACCAGAGACCAGTCACATAAAACTGGGTTGTAGACATACTGTATTACCTGTATTAGCTGATGTTTTCAATTTCAGTTAGATCGTAGTTTACCTCTAACATTGGTATTGCTTTCTTCCATGTCAGATGAACTGCCAAGAATGAATAGCATTCATTCAGACAGCAGTGGTTTCGGGGATGCCGAAGTCAGTGGCGAAAGCACCTCACAGGACACATATTCTCTCAAGGTAACTTTGCTGATTACCCCAACTCTTGTAATTCACTGGTTTTTCTTGAACTATTAAGCTACATTTCATTAGATATGTATTTATTTACAACAGTGTTTGGATCTTTCATCATGATTGCATGAACCATCTGCGCAGACTGCTGTCACTTTGATGACTAAAGTCTCTTTGGCTTATTTATAAGGAATCCCCCCGCCCCAATATAGATGATTCCTGTGGCCACTTGGAAAATGTTAAGCTAACACTGTGGTTCTCCCCAGCTATTAGTGATGAGATGTAGAAGAATGTTAGTAACAGACTGGGAACCTTGTAAAAGGTGACAGTGACTTGCAGAGTGTGGAGAGGAGGGGCAGGGAATGGGGTGGCATTCAAAGGCATGTCAGTCTAGCTATTGCCTGTTAGATGCTTGGATACAGAGTTTCAGGTTTCAATTTCAGTGACAAAAGGATTTTACTCAAAATGTCCATGCACATGTTATGGTCCAATATATGGTAAATATTTGAAATAAATGCATGCATAGCAGAATCTCATGACTTTAAAGATATCTTTGCAACCTTGTTGCAAAAATTGTAGTAGAAAAATTTTGCTTTTAGTTTTAGTTGCTTTATTGACAAGTTTTCAGTGAAAGTGGGCTGTATTCAGAACAGTAAATTGAGGTCATCTGTGTCATGCATTTGGCAGGTTAGCCGTCTTGGCAGCAGTTGTGAAAGCAGCCTTACCCAGAGAAGCACCTGTACTCTAGTGAGCACTGACACAGTCTGTGAACGTCCACGCCTGGTGCGTGTTGTAAGATTACTTTGATATCTTTAGGTGAAATAGCATTTTACTTATGTGCCTGATGGATAGTATTGATTCAGAACTGCAAGGTGAGGGACTGTTGTATACAGTTATATTACGCTTGAGGATGGGGGGGGGGTATTTTTTGGTTATTTAATTTTGGTTAATTGTTTTGCTGTGTCTTTAACCTAGACACATGAGCACAGGATTGATTTAGCAGGATTGGGCCTCTGTACTATTCTGGAAATAAAAATAATTATGATTAATTATAATTAATTTCCAAATTCGAAACTGCTGTTACTCATTATTTACGTAATGAAAGAAATATTTTAGTTAAGCAAGTATCTGTTCATTATAGGAATCTGAGGAAACTGCTCTGCCAGCACAGACATCACTTCCTGCTGCAGTAAAAGGACATCAGGTCAAAGACAATGCCCGCTACATATCGTGGTGTTATGTCCCACTAGGAAGGCGAGCAGATGACAGCTCCTCAGCTCCACAGAAGGCTGGGCGACTGTCTGGTGCTAAAGGGTTTATTCTTGGCAAAACCAGGATATCTGTAGTGGTACCAAGCAGTGACAAGCCGGTGAATGCACCAGGGAGTGGTGGACAGAAAAAAACAAGTTTTCAGGTGAAAAATGAAAGCTCATTGTTTGAGGAACTAACATTGGCAGATTCACAGAAAGGAGGTCCACAAACTTCCATGACTTGCCATTCAGATGCCATGCCGCCATTCACTTCATCTGTTCAACAGCTGCCTGGCGATAGTGTGGAGATGCTGGACATTGCCCATGGCAGGGCAGATGACTTTGAACTTGATGAAACGGGAGTGCACACTACATTGTGGAGTGCCAGAGATCCGGCAGAGTCAGTGAGAGATACAGCATCCAGCACCAGGAAGGACAGACGACGGCATCGCATGCAGTACCACTCCGAAGGAGATGAGATCGATGCTGGGTCAGCAGCTTCACTAGCGGGGAGCAGTGTGTATTCTTGTGCATCCACTACTGACAGTATTGGCAGTGGTGCTGGTACTGATGTGCTAGACTGCCAGAAGTTGATGAAACTCATAAACCAGCCAACCAGCTTCAAGGTAAGCAATCCATTATCAGTTCAATTATCATTTGAGGCAGCCATTGGATTGTCAAGACAAATATCATTATCTCTGTGATCAAAGTATTCATGACCTCAGACAAGTTGACTGACTTTCTTTATTGATGAAAAAAGAAACAGACTGCTAGATTTGTGACAAGAAGATTCTTAGTGCTTGTGCTATTGCAAGGTTTGGATCACTGGCCCTGCTGGAGGACTCCAAATAATTTCCTCGAAGCATTAAAGCACTGCCCCTTGCTTCCATTAACAGTTTGCTTTCTTCCCAACTTAAAGGTATCCCACATAATAAATAGTGAAATATAAATTTTAAAACAGGTGTTTCCTGGAATTTTTCTGAAAAGATTTTCCTTGTTGAGCCATACACACAGACTGCGATTTGACATGCAGGGTCACAGATATTGAGGCTTTATCGTAATCATATGCAAACATCCCTGGCTTGTGTGTTTGACAGGAGTGAACAGGATGAGAATAGCGATCGTTTTACTGATTTTGACAACCAGCGTACATATTGCATTGTCTTGACCAGGATTGCAAACCTGCTATGAAGAGTGGCAGCTAGATATATTTGCTGACTTTTAAACACATTGTGATCATAACTGGCTTCTTTTCATGTGAAATGAGATTTCCCATAATCCAAAATGGCTGGGTCTCGTTAAGTTAAATGCATGATGTTGGGTCTTTATCAGCAGCCACCATTTGTTCAGGAAAATGACTCAAATATTTTTTGGATTTGCTGTACCTTCAGGTGATGCCACTGTAGCCATAAGATGATACTTTATTTCCCACATGCAATCATAGGACTTTGTCTTGGTGTCACAGGACACAGACAATCCAACAGTCAAATCCTAAAATAGAATAGAGCAGTGGGACACTTCCCCATACACGCTCACCCACACACGCACACAGCACTCGTGCCCATTCTGCAGACACAGGCATACCTGCAACCCCCCCCCCCCCACACACACACACTGATTCCTTGACTTTTGCCATGTTGAGGGCCACTGACTAGGAATAATAATAATAGAAAATTACGTCTTATCTGCTGTATATTTTGGGGTTTCAAATCTCTTATTTTTGATCTGCATCACCTCCAGGGACAAAAGACATGCTTTGTGCATTATAAGCCGAAGAGGCATCTGAGAGACTGGCTTAACTTGGTCAAGAAAAAGGTGAGGTTTAAATACAATTAAAAATGCTGAGGTTTATATACAGTTTAAAAATGCTGAGGTTTATATACAGTTTTAAAATGCTGAGGTTTATTTACAATTAAAAATGCTGAGGTTTATATACAGTTTAAAAATGCTGAGGTTTATTTACAATTAAAAATGCTGAGGTTTATTTACAATTTAAAATGCTGAGGTTTACAATTAAAAATGCTGAGGTTTATATACAGTTTAAAAATGCTGAGGTTTATATACAATTAAAAATGCTGAGGTTTATTTACAATTAAAAATGCTGAGTTCAGTGGTGGGCTTTCTTTTTCTTGGATGTCAGCAACACTGTTAATTGAAAAGAGTTTAGCTTTGCTTTGCCTGGTGGGAGCATTTGTTCACTGTGAAATAAAACTGTATTGCATGGCTTGTTGTGGATGTTGGTTACAGTGTTACGCTTGTTGAGCGTTTCAGGTACTTCCTGTTGGAGTGATAATTTGATAATTTAAGCACTCGGTCCTCATTTGTTGTTTATTAGTTATATTTGGTCATGTTTACCACAGAAATGGAGACCACCCCAACTCCCATCGCAATAAAACAATATGCTCTGTACAGTTTTCATTCTCTAATAGTGTGCAGACTGTGGTAAAATATCTACATAAGATTTACATTTTAAATGCATAGAACTACAGGAGTTAATTTGGTGCTCCTCGTTGATCAGATTAGAATGGGACCCAATGAGACTCCATGCCACACTGCACCGCTAGATCTCATGCTTGCTTTGTGTCACACTGTGTGGCTAGATCCTGTGCTTACTTGTGTCACACTGTGTGGCTAGACAACATGCTTACTTCATGTCACACTGTGTGGCTAGACAACTTGCTTACTTTGTGTCACACTGTGCTGTGGTTGCAGCGACTGCAAGAAGAGACTCGCCTGGCACAATATGCTGTGCAGAAGTTCAAAACTGAGCTCAGTATCATGGAAACTACTCTGATGGTCAAGTACCAGATGGCCTATGATGAAATGAGTCAAGCAGACAGGTACAGTGTTACTTGCTCTTGTCTCAAATAGGCATTTCAGACAGGTAGCTTTACTTGCTGTCAGCACAAGTATGTGTTGAAGTCAAGCAGACAGTTTTATTTACTATCAGCACAAGTATTGAAGTCAGGCAGAGACAGACAAATCAGCTGAAGGATGCACGAGCTCAGTCAGTGGCTTAGGGGTACACAGGTAGACTTGGTAGGAAGCTTTAAGTATATTGTGAAAGAAACGGTTTTTTGGAGTATACCTTTTTAGCAGAATCAGGATATGCAAACAGGTTTTTCTCTGCATGGACATTTACTGTTTACAGTCTGTACAAACAGAAATGCCAGGAAAAAAGTATGTCAGCAGGATGTGTGCTATGTATGTTGTCCATGTAATCACGGAGGAGTCTACTGTCAAACAGGGAGGATGTGGAGGAGGTCCAGTGCCTGTGGGGAGAGGTGCGGCAACAGGTGACAGAAACAGAACAGCTGTTGTCAGCAAGAATGAAGGCCATCGGCAGTGGAAACGACAGCTTCAACTTCCTCACCTCCATCAGCGTCTTACACAGGGTGAGTTCTTCAGACCTTGATCGTGCTTATGCATATTTTTCTGCAGCAGGGAAGGGTGCAAGTGAATGGCACATATTTGGCAGACATCACATTCATTCCCTGTGTGCTGGTCCTTGTGTACTGGGGCACTTAATCTCATAAAAAATCATCTTTGGTTTTTAAAAACTCTTGTCTGTTGTGTTTGTACGATCGCTTAAACCTACATCCACACATGGGTGTAGATGTAAAACCATTAGTTTGAGCAAGAAAGCCTCAAATTAACAAATGATTGGTGAACTGACATATAATAAAGAAGTGAAGTACACTTTGGCAGGCACAGCACAGACGTGTGTAATTTGCAAGAACGCAATATCCAGCCCCGTACAGTTTTGTGTACCTTGTTTCATGCTGCAACAGTGAATGTCAGTGTTTGTGGAAATCAGTGTTGGTGCATTCATGCATATCATAAGGACTAGGAGACAGCCAAACGTGCACCCAAGAACCCAGGCAGTGGGTGCAAATCAAACACTTGCAGGTGACAAAGCGAAACTAAAGGGGTGAAAAACCGCAATGCACCTACAAACCACCTGTAATGAGAATAGAATTCAGCCATTGTTGAGGGACTGCTGGGTATTTATGAATGCAGTCAAATGACAGTTTGTGGCCTTGCTTCTGCGACTACTCAGTGATACTGATCACAGCATGGGGATTGGGTGGCTGGAGAAGGCGTTGGGGTGCAGGAGGTTAATTGTGGATTGGGAGGATCCCATTCAGTCATTGTGACATTGTGAGACCACTGCAACCAAACCGGATCTTAGCTGAATTAAGCACGTGTGGGATGTGCTGGGCCGTCACCTGCAGGCAAACCACCCGCCACCAGCTGACCCTAACAACGGTTCCTTTTGCTTCAGCAGGAGTGGCAGGCGATCCTCTGGGAATGTTGGCTTAGTGCAGGTGACAACAGGGCCTTGCTTGCGTTCAGGCCAATGGATGGCACACACGTTTTTGACACCATTCTGTGCTGCACCTCCTCTGACTTTTGTGTACATGAGTTGTGTCCTTAATGGCAGGGAATTTTGCTATTGCAATAAAAATAGTCTGATCAGTCTGTTGGTGGTCGTTACATTAATGAATGAGGTACAAGTACATTTCAGCTTTATTATGACTACTAGTCTACTGGTTTATATTTTGCCATCATGTAGCATGTTTATTTTGCACTAATCTCTTAACCAGTGTAGAAAGAATGTTCTGAGCTCTAGATAATAAGGTTATTAACTTTGAAATAATTGCATTATGTTGGAGCATTTTTCCTGAGCTAATCACTTGGCTGTCACATGGGTATCAAATTTAGATTTTGTTTATACGTTTAAACTTTTTGGTGCTAACAGTTATAAACCCCAAAATTCTTGCGTTATTCTACTGTAATAAATACACAAACATAATCAAAGTTCACATGACAAGTCACATGGCATTTTGTTTGAAACTGTTATAATCATGTGATGTGTAGGAGGCACAGTGACTCCTGTGTAAGCTTTCAAGATTTCTCTGTTGGCCAGACCTGAGTGAGGGTGGGGTCAAGAGGGGGACTTGGGAAGCGTGCATGGGGACTATCTCTTGAGATCTTGGTGTTTGGAAACAACTGTTTATTAGATACGCCCATGTATGTACATGTGAACTGAACCCTGATTTGTTTCTTAAAGCTGATGGACCTCCTCAAAGAACAGATGTTTCAAGTCCAAATGTCTTCCTGCACTCGAGAGGAGGAAGAGGACACAGAGTGGCTCATGGAAGAACGAGGATATGGAAACTTGTTTCGCCACAGACATGCCAGCAGCTGGACTGACATTTGGCATCAGCCCTACAAAAGGGGAGGCTACTTTCGCTCCATGTCATACCTACCTCCAATGAGCCCCCAGTTTCCAGTTGCACCTTACCATGAGGTCTGTCTCCCCTGAACACCATAACACACTATCATGGTGAAGTGACACTGACCTTTGATCTTACAGCAGTAGGGGAAAAGTGTTAAGTTGTGAAGTATATCCAGTCTGTATGTTAACAATTGTGAAACATAAACAGTTACACAGACATACATACTTGTTCACCAGTCATTAGGTAAATCAGATCTAATTCTGCTTATTTCCAGTACTTTAAATTATAATGTTCCTGGTGAATTATCAGATCTTTAGAAGCCATGCAATTTTCTGTGCTGTAGATATTGAGTTCTTTAAAATGCTTCACTGGACATCTTAGGCACAGATGTCTGGAACGCTCTGTAGAAATATTTCCAGCTGTGCATCCCAGGGACACATTTTTCGTGGTTAAATCAAAAACATGGAGACATTATTTAAGAGATCCTGAAAATTTCCCGGCTGACTTCCAAGGATTTCAGATATTGAGGGTATTGGGAACCCTGGCATATTGCATTTTCCAGGCTACACCACTTGTGTTAGTGTCGACATGTTACTGCCTATTCAATTTTCATATTCCTAATTAATATTTTAAAATGATTGTTCATAGCTGCGGAACTCACTGCTTTCTGAAGTACGACAGGAGCTGAGAAACGGCCTGCAGATGGTGCAACTTGATATGAGGGTAGGTGGGGGCTGATCTTGGTTGTTTGCCAGAAATAGATCAGTGAAGCGTAGGGAGTTTGCTAGGGGAGGGGCGCAAGTGCTTTTTATAAAGACATGCTGAAGGGGGATTTCAGGCTGCTTAGGAGTTTTGAAGCAGTGTGATAAGATGCAAAAATTGTAAGACCAGAGTGTGTGTGTGTGTTGTGTGCGTGTGTTGTGTGTGTGTGTTGTGTGTATGTGTTCATGTTTGATGCATGCATTCTCTGGCAGTCACGTAGTGATTGAAAGTGAAAACCATCATCTCATAACAGCTTCAGTCTTTTGTTTACTTCTTCTTGAAGTCTTCTTGCCTTGGAAATGATGACATCTTCACAAGTAGATTTTTTTTTGGTCTGACAATGTGCAGCAATATCTTTATCGCTTGTGAGTCTTACTTCTGCTGTTTCTGAATATTACCCCCCACCCCACCCACACACACACTTTTTCTCAACCCTTTCTCCAGGGGTTTGTCCATACCATACCCATCTGAGAGCTGTTGTGTCATGCTAAAAGTAAAAATTTTCTATCTTGATTGTTTTTTCATGCAGGAGAGGGAAAGGGAAATCCAGCATCTGCAGTTCCAGCTGCTGGGCAGAACTTCCAGCGTTTCGTCAAGTTCACGGGGCAGCACAAAGTTTCCCAGACGAGAGACAAATGTCTGATGAGAGCTTACTGATCACCCTGTGAATTGAATGCATCAAGTGGGAAAAGTCTTGAGGAGAGCTGGCAACATCAGTGCATTCTGTTGTATGTGTTGGACAGTTCCTGACGGCAGTCCCACATCCCACCCTCGGCCAAGGTGAAAATGGTCACAATCTGTTTATAGCAGAATAAACTAAAACATGGCGAGACATCAACGAAGCATCAGTGATACTCATGTGATAATTATGAGAATTTCACAACTTTTCTTTTTACATCATGTTGTGTGCTTTTTGCTGACCTTTCTTTGTCAAAATGATGTGAGTATGGCATAACCTGGAGAACAATCCATTCCTGGATTAGTTTTCTGGCAGTGCATGTTAGCAGCAGGAAGTATTCGGTACAGAATTAACTAAAATGTGTACCAAAACTTTGCCTTTAACACACTTAAATTTCTTGTAAGAAATTAACCATCAGAAAAGGTATATTTTGATTTATCTCCAGGTCTGAAGCCTTTTCATTGATTCTTCCTGCTCCCCAATCCTACCTGTTCCAGAAGGCATGAGTGGCTTTGTTCAAACTAAACCTTCAGTTTCATTCTAGTATTGCCAACATTTCTTATTTAAACAGATGCCAGCATGGTTCTAAAGCAGACAAAACAATACAAAACAGTTCTCACTTACGTGTTTTTTCTTTCGCTGGCAACACAGGGTACAATGTCTTGGCCTCTGTAAATGCCTTATTCTTGCTAATAGCATAAATTTACACGGTGATTTCCTTGGCCTCACACCTGGAATGATTTTTAATGTCCCTCCCGCTCTTAGTATGATTTCCATGAGATCAGCTGTGTCATGCATATGTTCATATTGTGTGCACAAGATACACATCCGTCTTCCCTAAACAAGAGAGGAAGAAGGTTGTTTGCGATGTCTGTGATGGTTATCGCTGGCTTGCTGTCTTATGCAGACTGTGCATGTCCACCACAGTGATTTTGCAAGTTCCAGTGCCTTGAGAATGGTTATATTGTGTGTACGTGTACATGGTTTTCCCCTATTGTGTGTGTGAGTGTGTGTGTGTGTAGGGGGGAGGAGTTGTGTGTGTGTGGTTGTTGGGTGTGTGTGCTCGGTGCTTGTTTTATTTTGTGTGAAAATATTTTTCTGCTGTTTTACAAAGGGTGTTACTTCACTGAGAGGGCAGGGAGATTGGAGGAGAGTAGTAACTGATCTTAAACAGAAATATGTCGCTTTGTATGACTTGTGATAAAATCTTCCTAAATTTTAGAACGTAATTAAGATTTCAGATTCATTAAACTTTACATTGCCAGATTTTATTAATACAGAGTTTTAACTAATTTATTTTGTGCATAAATGCTATTGCAAAAGAAGCTTCTATTTTGATGTACATGTACATGTTCTGATTTATTTCTGTTGAATATGTCCTTTAATATTGTCCATTCATGCATTTTCTAAGGAAATCAATGGTACCTTTTTGCAGACTTATGCCTCTGCATCTTAAAGTGAAAGACTGGGGTTTTTAGGCACATTTTCAAACCAGCTCTTTCTGCATGGTACATGAAATATTGTAATCAGATACATCAAAAATATCTAGGAAAACCGAGGTTCTGAAGAGTCCTTGTGTTTATTTCTGTGTAACAGGTCCCATTAATATTTTAAGTACAAGTGTACAAGCTGTAATAAAAGAAGAACAGAAAACTTTGGCTAGAAACAAGGATGGAGAGAGAAAACTGCAAGTCCATGAGCCATGGAGCAGAAGTAAAAGTCTTTTTCAAATTGCTTAAGTGGGAAAATTAACTTTCCAGAATTGCGTGACCAGGAAATGTCACTTCTCAGCCACTTTATTTTTCTAGACCAGTGGTTCTTAGTAAAATCTGGATGTCACTAAAAGGACACAACAGATTCAGAGGACAAACTTGCATAAACTGGTATTGCATCATAGTCAAGGATGTGTTGGATCAGACATAGTCACCAACAACGTTAATTTGTTGAACTGTTATTTATGATAAAGGGATTACACTGCTCGACTAAGTCCATGAAAGCAGCTGTTAAGAACTAACTGGATAAAATTGCGTGCATTAAACAATTAGTCTAATTTTGATGGAGAATTTCTCTTCAAAAAAATTCTCCTTCCTGAGATTTTAGCATAAACATGCATCTTTAATGAATGTTTGATCCAGTTACAAAATAAATTATATTTTGTTGCAAATGCCGTAGGCTTTTTGTTTGACTTAGTCTAGCTGTGTAAATCCTGCATGAGAAATCAGAAATGCATTTAGCAGCATTCGACTTTAAAAAAAAAAAAGTCTCGTAGCAATAAAGACAACTTGCATCAAGTGCAGTTTTGAGTGTATGTCCGTTTGGTACAGGGTGCAGAGTTCAGTTTCTGTATTTGTCATCTGTCTTGGCCTCTGTTTTTCACAAGCCGTTCGTCGCGTCACCATCAGCTGTCCGGGGTAGACTTAATTTGTTTGTCCCCCTGCAGGCAGGATCGAGCGTGGCTGCGGGTCCCGTGCTCAGCGCGAGGCGTCTGTTTACAGGGCTTGCAGTTTGGGGTTTTCTCCCAGTGCTCAGTTTGGTCCCTTCTCAAGCCCTGTCATGAGGTAGCATTCTTCACTGACTTGATGTTAACTGGATCTGCCAAGTTCCTTTCTTTCGGCCCTCTCTTTGCTACGTGTTTGGGTACGGTAAGCTCCCTTTGGGCACAGGCGTCTGCATACTTCTATGTGTGAGCGCTGCCAGTATCTTTGTTGGAGTTAACTGAACAACCAAATTGCCTCTCTCTCTTTCTGTGCGTGTCTCTGCCGCACGCACACACAAAGAGGCGCACGCACTAACACACACTCTTCCTCTACAGAAAGATGACCCACCCGAAAATTTGAAGCCACGCAGCCCCAGATTTCTCACAGCCACGCCCGCTTTTCGCCGACCACGTGTATCGCCGAGGACATCATGGCGCAGAGCATGTCAATGCAGATGGCGCTCTGCACCTGTCAACTTCAGAAAATTAGGGATGGGGATCTTTTTCGACAGGTAATGGTTCGTTGCTTGTACAAAGTACAAGCAGCAACTGTTTGGAGACGGACAAGTTTCTTCTGAGACCGATGCTCGGTCAGAAAAACTGTTCTTTCCCACGTGAAAGCGACGAATAAAGGATCCACGTCATTAGCCTTGTGAGGGCTTGTCAACGGATGCCATCAGCACTGATCGAGCGTCGAGGACATTTGTGGACAAGAAAATTCCCGACATACATTACCGTTCATGGAGTAGGATTAAAACTCAAAAGTTGGCCACCATTTTACAGAAGTTTTAGTCAGATCTCTGGATGGTACCCGCAAACAGACACTGCTCGCTCTAAAGCAGTTACCTGATGTATAAGGAAAGAGCCCTGAACATTTCGAGCCTCGCTCGTGAGTCCTCCATAGAAAAACGCAGTGCATTTACGAAAAACCTGGACAATTGCTGCACATGAATAAAGTCAGGGAACGATTTGGCTGCGACTAGAACACCTTTGTATCCCAGCGGCAAGTGTAGAACAGGCAGCCTGGTAGCAAACCTTTTTTTCTGGATGTACGCCTGCATTTCACTTGAAAGAGAACAACTTGCCGTTTCTTCATAGCCAAAATTGTGTCCGTCGTGTGAGCTAGCATATATCAGTTTTGAAAGTATGTTTAAGTATTGCAGTTTGTATTACCTTGACACTCGAACCTTCAGAATTCTCATTCAGTCGCTCACCACACAGAAACAAAAGACTGTAACTGATCCACCAGCTAAGCCCAGAACTGACGGTAAGCATAGCAACTGACTGTGACGGTGAACTACAAGGAGAGTAGGTCAAGGTAGGTGTGGCACAGGTCAGAAGCGGGTCGCTGGTTTCCCTTTCCTAAGCAGGGGCTGGGATGATGAGCGGAGTCTCTTGCTGTGGTCTCTTCATTCTGGACGGCAGCTGTGGACAGACTGGTTGTACGACAGCGACATGGCTGTGGTCGGCAAGCGTTGCAATACCGTAAAGCAACAGGCTGACGTGAGTTTTGTTCTTGTCCCCCCCCCCCACCACCAAAAAAAGCTGTCAAACTCTTTAGGACGGACGCTCAACAAGGACTGCTGTGCCAGTCGCGTCACCCACATGGTACAACCACCACCCTGACGTCACCTACACGATACAACCACCACCCTGACGTCACGTCACCTACATGGTACAACCACCATTCTGACGTCACCTACACGGTACAACCACCACCCTGACGTCACGAGAGAAAGCGTGAGAAACATTCAGTACTGCACACGTGAAATGAAGTCGTCCATCTAAAGACGAATGGTCAATAACTTTCCCAGTAAACCAGTCTAGCTATAGTCTCTCGTCTTGAGGTCATTCCTGGTCTACGATTAAAAAGTCTGAGACTATTCATGGTCTGAGAGCTTCGAACAACTTGACCTTGACCGTCGGCTGTTCGTGGTGCTGTAGTCGATGGTCCTCTTTGTAAGACATTTTCGTGATCTGCCATTTTGACTGCACCGTTCTGCGGGTCTGACTTGACGCCACTCCCGTGGATATGACAGTGCAGAGTCTCCACTGGTTTCTCTAGATCTTGTCGAGTGCCTCTCGCCAGAAGCAGCAGTGGACCTGCATCACAGCAGCTCACCGGCAAAGTCGCTTAGAACGTGGATCCACACTATTGGTGATCCGCTCAGTTACGTTCGCATCTAGTTTCTCTAGAGGTCCACATTTTCTGGAATGTAGATTAATTTTTTTCTTTTTTTTTTTCCTTTTCTTTTACATTCTGCTCTGGATCGGTGCTTTTTCTCACCTACAGCAATTGAGAAACAAACTTGTTGGCCTTCTCTTCCACTGTCCGAATACTGATGCATCAACAACAGGCTGCGCACGTGCTTGCTGCAAGTTTTGAGTGCATATCGCAGTGCGGCACCTGCTGCTGGGCATGGTCTCATCCACCCTGTGCTTGCCCCTTTTATCTCAATTGCGTTGCGATGTTTTTCTTGCGGTTTTCATGAAATGCTTGTCACTGACAGCGCGCGGCTTCTAACTGGGTGTTTCTGCTGTGTACCTTGACAGCTCATTAAGCTGGGCCTTACAGAACAGCAGCTGGTCAGATTGTCAGACTGGCCCATGGCATTGACACAATACGAGTCAGTCAGGTCTTTCCAGCGACACCGCCAGTCAGACCGGAGCATTCACTCCTTTTCCCTCATTGGCTTATCAAACGGACGTGGGTCAGCGGGGGAAGTCGGGGGAAGGCTTGTGAAAGGGTCAACATTGCCACGTATGAGGTGACTTTTAAAAGGATGGAGCAGGCAGAGGGCAAGCCCACGATGACGCCATGTGCTGCATACCTTGACAGGCGTGCAGCTATCTATGTGCCAGGCTAGTCTGTCAGGTGAGTCACAGGACATGCACGCAGGCAAACAAACTGGGGATGGAGGACCCGCCCACTCTCCTGTCCTTTCCTTGTTTTGTGCAAACCTGTAAGTCAACAATTGAGGTTTTGGACCTGCTGCTCAGAAGTCAGCGTGCCCTGCAGTGAGGGAAGACACCTGGGCCCCAGTTTCTTGAAGGCTGTGGGCAGTCCAGCTGAGATGCGGTGAGGGCGAGGGAGGGTGCCATAGAGGTGGTCACTGTTGAAAATTAGCACGGATGGAATGCTGAGATTGTTACACGGAATGCTGAGATTGTTACACGGAATGCTGAGATTGTTACACAGAATGCTGAGATTGTTACGCTGCCTTGTGACATCCCTTACGCCGCTTCTCAAGCGCAGCGAACCGCGCTGCCCGTAGAACTGATAAAACTGCCCCCTGACACGAGTAGCGCTGTGTTGCTGTTGGTGTCGCCTCACTCGTGCATGGAAAGGTTTCGGTGGTGGGGACAATCGACTAACGTACGATCATGACTAAGATACTATCGTAGTAGAGGAATCCATTACACCGTTCCTTGAAGTCGAATGCCCTAGTTTGTGACTATATAGGTGGATAAAAAGTGCAATGTAAAGACACGTAAAGACTCACAGAATCTAACACATTATTCACTCCAAAACTTCGACTCTTTAACGTAGTGTTTTCCGAAATAGACAATTCATTTGTGCTGGCCCCTGGGCTATGCACAGTTTTCAGACAGGAAAACAACATAACAATGTCTATACAAATACAGTAACAGTTTAACTTATCTGTCTCTGGTCGATACGCTTGCTGAAGCGTGATAAACACCACTACAATTTGTGCGTATTATGTAGAATTAATTAGCCACCCATGACCCATTGTACGTTCGTGATCAGGTGCTGATTTTAAACACCGCCAGAAACAATAAGTAAGGGCTACGGGGAACCCCTGTCTTTTCAAGCTAAAAGGAGAGAGATTCAATCACGTGGTTTGTTAAGCTAAAGGCCAATCAGCTAGGGGTCTTGGACTGCATCTTTGTCCCCCACCCTCTCCACCCCCTCCACCAACACTGGCGAACAAGGACGGGATGGGGGTGGATGTGGGGCGCAGTGGGGCGCTCCAAAAGGAAAGTCCTGCCAGCCAGTGACACTTGCGCCCCGGGCTGCAGTTACCTGAAAGCATGCCGGTAAATCTGATTCAGTGTACAGCTGGGGTTGGTCTGTGTCTTACAGCCGCTAAGAAGGTGCCGGACGTTAGTCTGTGATTTTCATGTCCACTTGCAGCTTATGTCGTGCTCCTGTGTACGTCGTCTAAGGTGGGTAGCTTTACAAGCCGTGTGTACATTTCACGCACTCTCAAGCACGTAGCGTTGTACACCCATTGCACAAATGCACAGATAGTTTGAGTTTAACCGGTATATAGGTGTCTGAGTGTTGAAAAACCCGCCATGCAACTTACTCAAGTGTCACACGCGACCCCAAGGTCAAGTATCACAGTAGCAGGCTCATTCCCAGCGCCAAGTGCGACAGATATTCGGGTAGTCAAGGATGTTTCTTTCAGAGGCACGAAAATGCAAAAAGGTTCGCATCATACCGAAACAGTACTTTGCCCCTACAACAGGTGGCTTGCTACATCGCACGTGTCAACAAAAACCGGTAGTATACTACACTCGCTCACTACTACTATCGCTCCCTACACAGAAAGAAACAGCCCAGAGATGCTCATTTCTAATTACTATACAGGCTGTTTCTGGATGATTTCTAGCAATGGTTGCCTGTTTGGTTTTTAAGAATGTCTATTCACCCGCCAATTTAGGTTATCACAGTTCGGTGACAAACTATAAGCCAAAAGTATTTTTCGCCGTACCCAGACAGGACATGGATTTCATCTTGCCCTTAAACACGACAGGCCGGGGTGATTAAGCTCGTAGAATGCATCTAGAAAATGCCATGAAAATCTAATCATGAATTATAAAAACTTAAAAGTTAGACATTAAAATAATGCAAACGCCATGGCCAGCAGCATAAAGTATTGTCCCTGCGGACTTCTACTGAGAATTATTAAGCGATACGAAGGGGAGTGATCACAGAAACAGTTCAGTTGCATGTGTCCTTCAAGGTGCTCCCTGTAAGAAAACTTTTTGTTGATTAAAAACTGTGTAACCCACAACGATTCTCAGAAGAGTCACAGCACAGACACGGGGCTGATCTATACCAAATCACCAGCCATTTAAATATTTCGCTACAGCCTTCTGAGACACGGCACACACGTCAGACATGAGTTCTCTGTACATACCCAGAGCGTGATCTCTGCACAAGTTTCGAACTGTCGCATTAGAAATAAGAATCGTCTTCAGGATCGAGTTACCTACATGCGGACCCCAGGCCAAATTCATCAACCAAATTTATAGAAATGTTTGCATGTTTTAATAATGACTATGTAACACATCATTACTTTAATCAGGTTACTGTGTCATGAACATCTTATATATATAGGAATAATTTTTTTAAGTACGTAATCAATGTACCGGTTGAAGCATAATCAATTCTGCAAGAATATGAAGTATAGCAAACTCAAACTGTGTGAATTTTGAAATAACTTTCTCCTACCTTTTGCCCTGGAAAATTTGTGAGTGATACTGTTTGTGTCAATCGATTGGAAGAGACCCGATTCAATGCATAATACTGAAAGTCATCGAGTTTAATTTTGTCCCATGTAAGGCCTCAGGTGATTTTTCACCCTATTAGATAGAATAGACCCAATACTTACTGTACAGACGCTCTTATAAATGTGTTATATAGTGAATGTTCTGTTTTGTCATGTTATACGCATAAAAAAGGTAGATCTAATTATACGCTGGAATGCTGCGCAACATAGTTTAAGTGGGCCCCCATACTGGTGGGCTGTAGGGAAATGGCCTGTATACTTGGCGTATTGGTAAATCCGGCCCCGATCTCTTACTCTCCTCTTGTGTAATTGTATGAAGAATCAGACCAGGCCGTCATTGTCATCAGTTCATACCAGCTGTCTACCTGCTCGGCGCATTGAACACTCTACCTATTGTGCAGTTGCCGCATAACGCACAGTCTGGTTACCTACTAAAGCAGGGCGCGATCTGAGAGACAGAGAAGAGTAGGGTCGTCACTGCATACTCAAAACAGAAGCAAGACCCTTTCTACAACCTTTGCAAAATGAACAAGGCATGGCGAATTAATGAAGCAGAGCATCGCGTCGCTGTCGGTTACCTGTCACCTGCTTGCGCGGATGCGGAAGCAATGTGTTGAGGTGTGTCTATGCGCATGTGCAGTGTCGTGTGTGTAGTGTGTTGTCGGAATGACTAACTCTCAAGCCTCCCTCCTCAGGTAGCCATGGCGGTGCGACAGAAGCCTGTTTCACTGGAGCATCTGCTGGCCGCAGTGCGAGAGAAGAAGGTAAGCCCAGTGTCTGTCTTTTTACCGATACCTGTAGATGGCAGCCGGTGCGAGGAGGCAGGTGTGTCGTCTATCGACATGTGTACGAAAAATGAGGTCAGAGTATGCGAGCAGCATTTGTTTATTGAAGTGCGCCGCGGGCTAGCTACATTCTCGCTGCAAGATGTGCTGCTACAGGAGAAAGCCCCATTCAAACGATCGAATGTATCGTTAAGTTACAATTTTTGTCACTGTGGCACTATGTCGAGGGGCAGGTGGTGTTTACTGTCATCAGATGACGTCATGTAGGCTGCTGTACGTGTGCTGCCCCCATCGTTCCGTGAGGACTATATAGAGTCCAGTGCTGCCGCACCGTCCACACCAGTCAGTTGCGTACACAGGAACTATTCCTGCCTCCACCCACCCCTTAGTTGTTGAATGGAGCGTAGATCCGAATATCCTCCAGCCTGACCCCCCTCCCTCTCCTCATTCTTTGCGAGGAAACGTATACACTTGTCCAAGGGGGTTAACTGTTGTGCTGCTGTGACAGAACGGAACTTTGGTGCCCTCCAATAGCAATTAATGTTCTCGCAGAGTGAATGTCCAGTCATATATGATAATTGTGTGATTTGAGACCGTATATATATATATATAGGCCTATAGTAGCTAAAAGACTTGCTTCAGTTACCGCACAACGACAGCAGGCACATTCCTTCCATGGGGCAGTACATTGCGACGTTCAGCAGAATGTTTGAGTCTGTACACCATGTGCGTGTCGTCTTTCAGTTGCATGTTGTAGAAAGCAAAGGTTCAGTTGTCGTAACGCTGTTTTAGCACGACTGTTTTCTGTGATTTTTTGCCCTCCAACTTTTCTTTTTTGGTGACGAGAAAGCACGCGCTCAGTCACCTATACGTACAAACGCAGGTATGCCAATGCCCACACGTAGCCACGCACATACACATGCAGAGAGAGCATCGCGCCTGTCACGACGAGCGCATACAGGCCTATTTGCCGCTTTTTGATTGGAGTTAAAAGTCATGAAAAGCAGATTATTTAAAAAAAAAATAATTTAGGTACGCTCTGATCTCTGACAAAAAGATATTACTGTTGTGTGGCTGTGATTTGAGTTCTGTATGTCGTAAAAGACGTTTAGTTGTAATTGGCACGTGAAAATCTGGTTTAAAATATAAATCTTTACTTGTATATATTTGCTGGTTCAGCATAATACAGCAAACGGAACTCCTCGACGACATAATGTTCAAATCCTGATCTGAACAATATTACCGCAAAGCTGTCTCGCAGCGAAGTGTATCGGGTATTGCCTAGAGCGAAGCTTGGCCCTCACGGCATATATTATTATCGGTCCAGAAAATGATTAGAATAGTAATTTCCTGAATTAAACAACAATAACATCCCAAAACTGTCTCGCAGCAAATTTTGTCGAGTATCGTCTGTCATGAAGCTCAGTCCTCACTGCCTATAAAACCCGCGAAGAATATTCAATATGGCTTTTTATTGGTTGTTTAGGGTGACAGTAGTGGTGGATGTAACAGCGATGGTAATGACAACAACAGTGATAATTACAAGCACAATACCGTTGTCTTAGGCAGTACTGTTATCGCTTTTCTGCTTACTACCAGCTGACGTCAGTATAAGCCCCCTTTCTCAGATCAGCTGACGTCAGTACACCCCCTGTGTCAGACCAGCTGACGTCAGTAAGCCCCTGTCTCAGACCAGCTGACCTTAGTAAGCCCCCTGTCTTAGACCAGCTGACCTTAGTAAGCCCCCTCTCTCAGACCAGCTGACCTCAGTAAGCCTCTTGTCTCTAGACCTTCCTCAGGTCACTGTACGTCACACGAGGGCTGCAGGCGGAGTGATTAGAGATACCACTAGTTAACCCTGCAGTGATTGCCTTGTATGATGCAGGCTTACGATGCGCTGTCCACGTTAAAGGCGTAGAGACGTGCTAGCGTCAGATAAGCAACTGTACGACGCAATTTAAGGTCAGGCTACACAATCTGACTGTCGCTGCACTGCTTACAGTTTAAACAACATGTACTGAATGCCAGGCTGTGAATAGAGGAGAAACAGAAAAGAGCCAAGCCATAGACATGGTCAGACTAAAGACAACTCAAAAAAGCGGAGCGGCCTGTCATAACAAGCCCACCATAGGCTACCCCGCCCCTGAGTGCTGGGGCCCCATATTTATGTTTTGAACAGCTGCCGTGGACGTACTGTGCGGTACCAGACCGAGTTAGCCGGACCACAGGCCAGTTTTGTGAGGGCCAGTCAAGCAGGTCGCTGCTGGTTAGAAGCGCTCAAAGGGTTGTCATACAACAGGAAAGTGTCGTAGGCCTTTATACAGAATTAACAAAACATTCTTGTACCATTCACGATGCGTGTTCCAAACCTGAACACCAGTTTGAATTGAGTGCATGTATCAACGTACTTTCTGGTGCTTTTTAAAAAATCTGTTCAGTTGATTACGTTAGTATCTTATACATAGTTAAAAGTTATCTATTGCATCACCATCGCAAGTTTTTTTTAAAATAACTGGAGATGTCTAGCTTTGTATTTCATGACATTTTTTGGATGATAGATAATATATATATGAATTTAGAATAAATGCCCTGAGTATTTGTTAGAAAGTGACCCTATTTGTGATTCCCTTGTCCGTACTTCGGACAAGAACTTTGCAGGCCCGATCGAGGCTCTTGATCGGATCCGAGTTAGCTGAATGTGTATAATTTATTAATGTCGTCGAAACAACGTCAGATCTCGTTACCATAGCAGATTTTCACTACGCCGCCAGTGAAAAGTTGAAGTAAAAATCTCGATTATGAAGAAATGAATGTTGTAGACGATCAAGGTGGCTAGCTGATTTCAGTGACCTAAATATATAGTTAAACAAGTCGAGAACATAATTAATAAAGAACAAATGAGGACAGAGCGCTATAAATCATCGAATACTCGAGACCCCTGTACGTTGTGCGTGGGCTGACGTCATGTGTGTAACGAAGTGGTGCCTATATATGGTGTAACGTTGTACCTGGTATGATGTGTGTGGTATTAAGTTGTACATGGGACGAGGTGCGTGGCATACGGTGTTTGTGGGACGAAGTTATTGGTGGCATTACGTTGCACGTGGGACGGCTTTGCGAAAGTCTGGTCTGATGCGTTATATCAGATCGGATGAAGTAGCCTGAGCATTAGAAAACCATCTCCTTTTGTGGGGAGACATTTTAAACCGGGACAAAAACGTGTCCAAATGTCGTTGCAAAACACATCTACTTTTTACTCACGTTTGCGCTCACTTACCTTGACATTAGGCTTAGATTTAAAACAAGGGAACTGGACCAAGCTAGAACTGGTCTTTGCCTTGTTCTAGCTTAATTGGTCCTTCCCTTGTTTTAAATTTAAACTGGATTTTCCTCCAAGCGGCAGTCATTTGTTTTTCTTTTATATTAGGCTTAGAAGTGATGTCTGCAGGCTCTAGCTATGATCGAGTTAATGCAATAACGTGTTTTCGTCTTCTTGCCAGCTACTGGAGTCATGATAGAGCCCTGAAAAAGTGTTGTCCTCGATTTTCCTCTGTTAATAATTATCAGAGCAGCAAAACTCTTAAGGTACTTGACGTTAGATTACTGTGTTGAAAAGCAGATATTTGTGCCCTATGTAAGAAGAAAATCATTGTTTTATTTCACAATGCCGAATCCTGCTTGCTCCGGACCTGCCCAATTGCTGTATAGAGGGCCAGTCCGAAAGGCCCTAGAATCCAGACTTGTGAGATTATGACATGAAAATCTGAAGGAGGAAATCATAGAGTAGGCTTTCGTTGATGTTGACAACAAATTTCAACTACTACAAGGCAGTGGGTCTCTCGGAATCAATTCTTGAGGACTGTGTCCAAGGGAGTTTTCAAACTGCACGATGGATGGAGGTCACGAATCGTGACTTTCGAACATTTAATTTATTACGATGTCAAAAAGAGGCCGGGGGGGGATAACAATAACAGATTTATATTAAATTTTGGTCAACACTTTTGGCAAGATTCCCATCTCCAAGCCCATATTGTACAAGCGGTACAGAGACTTGGTGGGGGGGGGGTGGAGGAGGGAGAAGGCGTTTAGAAGCTAGACGACGAACGCCCTGTCGGCCCGTTACCCCAGAGAAAATCGCTGCTGTAGAGCAACTGATTAGAGCAGATCCAGGAATCGCTGTCATGGAGATTGAAGAGGCCTTTGGCGTTGGTAGAGCAGCAGTGGAGACCATCTTGCGTCAACGTCTTGGCGTGCACGAGCATTGCCCTCGCCGGGCACTCCACGGCTTGAGTGAGAAGAAAGGTAGGGTCGAATGGTGTCGGACAATGTGGAGAAATTCCATCGTGGACAGTCAAAGTCAACACGGCAGATGGTTATTGGAGACGAAACCAGGTGCACCAACTCAATCTAAAAATGAAGCAGCAGAGATTTGTCGGGGTTTTCCAGGTGAGTCCCCAACGACCCCCACACCGCCACCACCAAATTCAGAAAAACAAGAAACGCAGTGAAACCAATGGCGACGTCTTTCTTCCCGAGATCAGGGCATGTTGCCGCTGTGCCTCGTGAGGAAGGACGTACATTCATCTCTGACTGGTGTGTCCATCACAGCTTGCCCAAAGTCTTCGAGGCTTGTTGCAGACTCCATCCAAACACAGGTCTTGGTAGGTTTGATGGTGCGTCATGACAATGCCTGGAATCCCATCCACCTTATTCTCCACCCCTCCCCCCAGGACGACGTCTTCCTGTTCCCACATGTCAGGAAGCAGCTACGTGGAATAGGGTCTGAGAGTCCTAAAGATGCTGTCCGACCCTTCATGGTGGCTATTGAGGGTATACAGGAAGCCATGCGGTCTAAAGACAAGACCAACTGGTTTGAGAGGATGGCAAAGGTTACTTTGAGGAACTTGTAATTGGATTGTCTGTATGTATTTTAGTTTCATGGATTCTGTTGAATTTCTGATTGGTTCTGGCACTGGATCGTATGTCACTCATGTGAGGCATTAGAAGTCCATATGGTATTACAAGTATGTAGTAGTGATCCAAACCCTGCACTTTCACCACATTGGCCATTGCGCAACGAAAGTTCGTGTGCATGCACACTCACTATACCACCAAAGTGCTCCTGTTCAGCTACGGCTGGTCAGTTTTGTACTGCAAAATAAAGCATCCTGCTATTACAGGATAAAGAGTATTTATATTGCAGGTTATGATGTGCTTATATTGTAATTTACAGTGTGCTTGTATTACATCATGGGTGTGGTGGCACTGCAGGCTCAGGTGCAGTTATTCTGTAAATTTCAATTTGTTACATTGCATTATAAAATGTGGTTATATCTTGGGTGAGCTTGTATACTGCAGGTTCAGCTGGTTGCAGGATCATATCTGCTTAACTTGTAGCTCAGGTGTGCGTACATTGTAGGCTTAGGTGTACCTATATTGTGAACTAAAGTGTACTTTTACTGCATGCTAAGGAGTGTTTATATTGCATTTTAAGCTAAGGTGTGCATTTTAAAAAAAATAACTAAGGTGTGTGCATTTTGCAGGCTAATGCACATACATATTGGTGGCTAAGATGTTCTTATATTGTAGGCTCATGTTATATAATATATAATATGTTAAATAATGCCTATAATGCAGGCCCATGTTTATATTGCAGGTTAAGGTGTGCCAAGCCAAGTTTGAGGACAACTACATTGGCGTTCAGCAGGCTCTGGATGATCTGAGAGAAGACACAGAGCATGTTCAAGACCTCAAGGAACAACTTGATGACCTGGGGGAGACTAAGGTAAGTGCACTGTTTATTAACAGATATGCTGATCTACTCAAATTTCACCTACCTGAAAACTGAGCTGCTCAAAGATCACCTACCTGAAAACTGAGCTGCTCAAAGTTCACCTACCTGAAAACTGTATTTGTAAACAGGTCTCCACAGCCCTACCTCTATGCCCCACGCCTCCAGTCTTTCAATTATTTAAATAGTTAAGCTCATCTGCACATGCCTGCATGCCTTGAGTTATAGCTGCATGCTTACACACACTTGGACACACCTACCTACATGCATTCGTTTTGCATTGTGGTAACAACAGATCAAGTGTCTGGATCAAGTTTTAAGGACAAAACAGACACATTTGACATTGTATTCTCATCTGTGTAAGGAGATGGGGACAGAGAGAGAGAGAGAAAGAGGATTTTGAGCTGCTTTTCAAGAAATACCTTTACCTGTTCCAGAATCACACACGAGAGTGGCAGGCAGCCGAAGAAGAGTATGATATCACAGAGGTGAGTTTTTGTGAGGTCACCCGCATGGACACAGATTTTCAGGGTTAAAAATGCTGGTGAATCGTTTTGAGATCTGGAGTTGGCTGTGGCACAAATACCATGAAAAGCTGACTCCATCTGTAGACAAGACCTGTATCGTTGGAACTACATTCTGAGTGAAATAACAGTAGCACAGATCTGGCTGAGTGTCAAGGCAACAAGATGCATGAAGACAGATGAAAAGTCCCCTGTCTGTCTCATCGGACAGCATCCCTGCGGCAGTCTTGACCAGCGACTCTTAGTGGGATGATTGAGGGATTGACAAAAACATGAGAACAGGGTTAAAAGAACTTCAGGAAATCACAATGGATTCATACCTAGACAAACCAGCATGAAAGCTGGGTTAGTAGAAGAGTTTCAGAAAAACTCCAAGGACTTGGTCCCTGTTGGAAGATGTTCATAGTTTGACAGCTAGAGACCCAATTTGAAGGTTTTTATTTTTACCCTATGGGCTTTGTATAGCTTCAGATATTCACAGAGATATCATTATACAGAAAACTTATACGTTCACATAAATGTATTTGAATACTTAAGGGCCTGAAGATATCAAATTACTGGAAAGCAGGCTCCAACAAAAAGCATTCTTCCCCACTCCCCAGTTGATGTCCACACTCTTGTTTCATTTCCTGTTTATTTCAACAGTTGTCTCTCGTTTCTTCTTTTTCTCAGTCACTAACTCAGCAGAATTTCCCCAGGCTGTGTGTTACGGGGCATGATGACCTCATTTGCTGTAACATGGCTGTTGATGTTCCTGTCCCCCCCCCCCACCCAACATTAACATAACTAGGGTTAGCACATGAGGCAAACAGTGGTTCATACCTTTCTGGTTAAGATGCCCATAGTCTATAAAAATGGTGATGTTTTGTTTGTCTGTCTGTCTATTCTTTCTTTCTGTCTGTTCTTTCTGTCTGTTCTTTCTTTCTGTCTGTTCTTTCTGTTTGTTCTTTCTGTCTGTTCTTTCTTTCTTTCTTTCTTTCTTTCTTTCTTTCTTTCTTTCTTTCTTTCTTTCTTTCTTTCTTTCTTTCTTTCTTTCTTTCAGAAATATTATGTGCCTGGACATTTTCTGCTTGAACATGTGGTTTGTTGTTTATGTATTTTAGATACATTTTTGTCATAATGTGAAGCAAACATGTAAAGTGGGAGGGGGGGTCAAATTGTGTGTATGATTTTTCTTTTGTTGTTTGTTTTTGTTGGTTTTTTTTTAAGTAAATAGTGTTTTACATCTTGTCAACAGGATCTCCACCTGCAACGAAAACGAGGACTGGAGAGTGTCTTGTACATCACTGAAATAGAAAATGCTTTCATGGTTAGTAGTTTCTTAGTATGTCCATGATGTAAAGAACCCACTGGTGTTAGTTTGACCAGGACACGATCACAAAGTGTGATATACATCCCTGACACAGCATGCTTTCTTGGTTAGTAGTTTCTTAGTATGTCCGTGATGTAAAGAACCCACTGGTGTTAGTTTGACCAGGACACGATCACAAAGTGTGATATACATCCCTGACACAACATGCTTTCTTGGTTAGCTCCTTGGGTTTTCTGTGTTCATGTTTGTCTTTGTCCCCTGCACTGGTCCCTCTTTTGTTTTTTTTTGTTGTTGTTTTATTGTTTTTTGTTTTGTTGTTTGAAATATTATCCGTTTTTCTTTGGATATGTGCATATATACATAGTATTTGAGTTTATGTGTAAGTGTAAATGTTTAAGCATGTATATCTGCTTTGTATGTATGTATGTATAGTTCATATGCATGCATGTATGCATTATATACATGTTAATGCATGAATAGTCAATATATGTTTAGTATGTTTGAATTGTCTGTATTTATAGTATGTGTAGAATGTATTGAGGGATGGATGGATGGTTTAGTATGTATGGGTTGTGTGTAAAAAAAAAGTGTATGGCCCACATAGCTACATAAGATGCTATGCACGTGAGTGTTGATTTAAATATGGCGTCATGATATGCACCATGTACAAGATGGAAAAGGTGGCATCATGGGTTGCTTAGAGTATGACATCCTGATGTTTATAGCATGTTATATCTCAATGTGTGCTGGATGACCTTGAGACACAGGCCCTTAATGTTACATTTCTATGTGTACAAAATGTACAAGATAACTTTGTAACACAGTCCCTGTATGTTACATCCCTATGTGTACAGAATGTACAGGATGACTTTGAAACACGTGCCCTGTACATGGCCCAGCGCCCAGAAGTGTTCCAGTCCATGTACCGTGACCACTACCAGCCAGCCTCTCACATGCATCTTGTAAGTTCTGCTCACCATCATCTTGAGAGCAAGTCCCTTACCGTGTAACCACACCTTAAGCTGGCTTTTTTCTATGCTGTGTGTGTGCATGTATGTGTGTGTGTGGGTGTGGGTGTGTGCACATGCGTGATGTGTGATGTGTGGCTATTGATGTAGTGACTGTGCCTGCCGGTATGTTGACAGGAGTGCGTGGACGCCATACAGAAGAGCTGGCACTGGCTGTCTGAGCTGGCTTCATGTCTGGGCACTCACCTCAACCATGCTGCCCGCTATCAGCAGGTTAGATGGCCAAACACTTGATTGTTTTGTTAGTTGCTTTTCTTGCCACTCCATGCATCCTTTACTGCTGCAGTTACTTATTCTTTTTTTTTTCCTGTGTATATCCATTTGCTAGACAAGCACTTTTCTTGAATCCAGCAGTTGAGAAGGAATGGCATTATTCTCTTCTGCTCCCTAGTTTTGTTACGATGCCCGCCATCTGGAGGCTGACTTGGAGGGCTACTTGAACTGGCTTGACTCGCAGCCTATACGCGCCCCTGTCAAGACACGGGACCCTGCCACAATGACCAGCCATTTTCGCGTGAGTCTCGCCATCTTTCACTCACAACCACCTCCTGTTTTTAGCATCATTGGCATTCATTTATCACTTGTTCAAGTCATCTTAAGCAGTTTGTATGGGTAATGTGAACATATCATCAGCAGCAGTACTATCATAGGAACTGTGGCCTGCGATAGTGACGTCTATATGAAGGCTATGACCCGTTACTATGTGAGTGATTTCATAATGTTAACACACTACAGTCAGCAGTCACTTAGCTGTATGGATGGTGGGGTACTATTAGAACAGAGTGGCTATGCTGTGACATGGCTATACACCATGACTCCATGCCTCCCCACACCCACCAGCACCACCATGTTGGTGTGGATCATGTGATCATGTGACTGAAGACTGAAGGGAATGTTGCTGAAGGTCATGGGTCATGACTGATGGCTGCTGTGGGTGGCAGTCAAAGTTATCACAGATGCTGATTGTAATGCCAAGGTGATGTCTGCTTTTCCACTCGATAACTATACGTGCCAAAGTTAGGCAGACTTTTATGTACTGAATTGTCTGAATTGTCTGTTGACATACAGGGTGCAGATCCCAAAATACCATTATACATTTATAATTAAAACCATCTTTGTTTAGGTTATCCAGGGCTTGTTGGACAAAGTGTGTGTGTGTGTGCATGTGTGTGTGTGTGTGCATGCATGCAGACAAATATGCATGTGTGAGAGAGAGAGAAAGAGATCGTGCCTGGTTCTTGTTTCTAATAAAGTGGTTGGTAGTGATGATTGTCGCATGTGAATAGAAATCCCATTGTTTGTATGTTTGTATGTGAATAGTAATCCCATTATTTGTATTTTTGTATGTGGATACAAATCCCATTGTTTGTATGTGTATCTAAATATAAATCCCATTGTTTGTATCTGTAAATCCCATTGTTTGTATCTGTAAATCCCATTGTTTGTATGTGGATATAAATCCCATTGTTTGTGTGTGTATATAAATCCGATTGTATGTGGATATAAATACCATGGTTTGTATGTGGATATAAATCACATTCTAAGCTTTTATGTGGATATAAATCCCATTATTTATATGTTTGTATGCAGATATAAATCCCTTTGTGTATTTGTGTGTGGAAATACATCCTGTGGTTTGTATGTGGAAATGAATCCCATTGTATATGGATATAAATCGCATTGTTTGCATGTAGATATAAATCAAATTGTATGTATGTGGATGTCAATCATGTTGCAGGCCATTCTTAATCACCTGGTACAGTTGGAGGGCCGGGTGAAGAAGCTGTGTCAGGGCAGCAAGCTGGTGCTACCTGTACATCTGCGCAAACACAATACATCAGGCAGACCCCTGCGAGCGGAGGTGCTGGTTGACTATCAGCATAGACAGGTCAGCAACCAGTGTCAGGACTGAATCAGCTTTTCTGGAACAGCAAGTTTGAATTGATAAAAACCATCAGGGTTTTTTTGTTCTTGTTAATTGATCTTACATTGTTTCATTGTGAGTTTATAACTTTATATATTATAACTGAAAAAATGTTCACATGTGTATTTTTAAGTGATATGTGTGGGTTTATTATCTGTTTACAAGTTCATTTGAATGCCTGCATGTTATTGGTTCCATTGACAGCTATTCTTTATTAGGAATCCCATGTGAAATGTGCATGTGTTGTCTCTAGATATCCCTACAGAAGTACCAGGAATGTACTGTTGTTCACAACTCTGACCCAGAACGCTGGAGGGTGAGTGATAACAGCTAGAATGACAAAATAGGGTGGGGAGGAGAGAGTGGGTGGGTGGTTGAATGGAGATTTTGGGGTGGATGGGTGGGTAGTGATTTGGAGTGGGTGGGTGAGATTTTGGGTTGAGTGGGTGGGTGGATGGGCGAGTGAGTCAGCAAGTCATCGAAAAAAAAGGACATGAAAGACAAGAAGGAAGAAAACAGTCTGTTGTTGTACACCAGCACTGGCAAATAGCAGACCTTGGAAATAATGGCCACCTCAGTTTGGCCTGAAACTGATTAATTCAGCCCAAACGCTTCTTAAAAAATGAACAGCTGCCTAATGTGACAGAAAGTTTGGCCCAGAACTGATTAATTTCAACACAAATCCACCTTAAAATAATAAAAATAAGCTGCCTAATGCAACAGCAGACACCTTTGATTACTTGCACACTTCCATTTGGGTTTCTGCATCTGGTGGTCACAAATTCTCCATCAAACCTCGTGAGACGGACGCCTTAACAGTCAGACCACTGAGGCAGTCCTAGAAAGTCATTTGCAAATTCACAAAGTAGTGATTAAACAATTAGTAATGAAGGCAGGTTGGCATTTGATTCATGATGTAGGTGCTGACAGCAGATGGACAGGAGGCAGAAGTGCCATCTATCATTGTTGTCATCCCGGGTCCTGACCCTGAAAGCCTAAGGACAGCATACAGGTGAGTGATTTCAACTGTACTTATTGCAGATTCTGACATGGAGCTGCAGACTGCATGCAGGTGTGCACAGTTTATCAGCGAGGTTGCACCTTGTCCAAACAGAGATTGAGACATTAAAGGCTGTTCTCAGATATGCAGTCTGACATGGTGACATGATATAGCAGTCAGAAGCTGTGACATATAGTCATCAACAGCAGTCAAAAGTTGTGACATGATATAGTTGACAGCAGTCAGAAATTGTAATGATTATGTTGTTCACAGCAATCAGAAGTGGTGATGCGCTTATCAACAGCAGCTGCAACAGGCAGTAGTTGTTAACAGCAGTCAGGAGTGGTCCAGTGATGTATATATCAATATATATGCATGTTTTATGTCAATAGCAATCAAAATGTTAACATAATATGGTCGTTAATAACAGTTAGGAGTGATGACATGAACATTAACAGTAGTCATGAGAGCTGTTGTAACTTAAGAGTGCATGATACTGTAAAGTGCTCAGTAATATGCAAGATCCAGCAGTCATAACAACACAAAGTTAACACTACCTCCCGTGTGTTGCCAGACTGCGCAGTCAGCTGGCACTCCACTGGAGTACCACAGCCGGGCGACTTCGAGATCAGCTGGTTCAGTTCATTTATAATGTCAGCAAGGAAACCCAGAATAGAGAGGTACTCCATGCTAAACATTATCTTCTCCTGTGTGCATATCTGTTTTCTCCCTGTCATCTGTCTAGCTGTGTGGTTATGTATGTATAATAGTGCATGTATGTGCAGTGTTGTTTTGCTTTATGTTCGGGTGTATGCGTGTGTATGCATATGTGGCTGTGTGTGGGATTTTAATATCTGCTGTTCAGTCAGGTTTGCTACAATATAGAAGAATTTCAACTAGTGTTGTCATGAAGAGAGAAATTAATGACAGCATGACAGTTGTATCTGTGTGTGCTCAGCTCGCAAGCATCTCCACTGACCAGCAGGCTGTGCTGCTGCGTCTGATGAACGACTGTCTGAGGATGCTGCATGGCCCGTGTGCTGCTGATCCTAATTTCTGTGCCATGAAGAAGGAGTTGGTACGTCTCAGAAAGCTGCTTGCACAGGTAAAACCAGGTGAGGCATGTGTCCATTTTGTATCTTGGCCTGGAACGAATGGGTGGATGGGTGGTGGATATGGGTATGAAGACATGCACATAAACATCATGCATCATGGAGATCAGTCAGTCCCCTAAACGATCCCTGTGAAGATGTTGGCAGTAATGGCCTGTTTTCTGGGCAGGTGGAAAAGCTGCTAGTAACCCGACTGTGAAGACATGGGAAGGCACTGTGACTACCTACCAGGTGTTCTCTGTGAGTAATAGGTCTTCTTGAAACAAGTCTTTTTCTGAGGACAGACAGTGATGAAACAGCTATTATCAGCTGCAACAGGAAGCAGACATTAGAATCCATGCTGCTAATTTTTTTTCTTTCAGCGATTGGTTATTAGGGTCTAGTGACATGCCAGCTACTTAGGCTGTTCACAATGTTTGTTGCAGCAGAGATTATCAGGTCTTAAGGGTCGTCTTAATCTGCCACAATGTCACAGAGTCATAGTCATATAAACACAAATGCATAGTTGCATTATTTCGTGGAGCTCTGAACATGTTTCCTGATAAATATTATTAGGATTCTGGAATATTTATGAATGTTTTGGTTGATAGCAACTCAGCCCAGTGTTCTGTGACCATCATAGCATCGCAGTGTCATAGTGGCAAATATTCCACAGATCAAGATGGCCTTTTAGTGGAAAAGACAAAATCCAAATGATGCTGTTATACACTGGACATGTGACCATGATGAAATCCGTATGTGACTGTAATTTCCTAAGGCTTGTGGACAGCATGACATGCATTTTATGTTGTGTAACAGGACCTGCTAGCATATGGTCGTGCCTACAGGCTGGAGATGGACCAGCACCTCACAGAGGAGAGCATTTTACACACCGACCTTCTTTGCCAGCCTACCTATGTATCCAAAGCATATTTTGAGAGGTCAGGTTTGTGCTTCACATCCAATTTTAAGAACTTTTTTAAAAGTGGGTTTTGTGGCATCCCATCCTGAGATCCTTAGGGAGCAACAAGAAACATCACATTGCAACGCAGTGTTTGTGCTTTGCTTATAAATGGTTTGCAGTCTCTGACATCGCTTGTAGTGCTGCAGCTACTGGCAAGCTGCTGAGAACCTTGCTTGGTGCTACATGCTTCTGATCGTTTGCTGTAGGCCTACTGACGGTCTGCACTTTCTTGTACAGTGCTCAGCTGCAAAGTCTACGGAGATACTTGTACATTATAACTAAGATTCTCATCTTCATCATTTCATATTGTTGATAAAATTCAAGCTTTTTCCCATTTTGAGCATTTTTTTCTCAGCACTCAGTAGTTTTACTCACAGTCATCATTGTTACTTGTCTGAATAGGACACAGAATGTATAGTGTTGCACTGAATTTTGAAAAGTGTGGGAAATTAGACAGCATGTTAGATCACAGAAGTGTCTCACCTGGACTATAGCTGTGCATTGACCTGCTGTTCTTACTCTGCGTTCACAGAACCCTGCCCTCAGTCAGCATCGATGTGAGAACAAAGCGAAGTCAGGTGATCACGTCCCCATGCCAGATTTACATTCATGAGCGCAACAAAGACAAACAGCGTGGAGCTGCAGCCCTTCTGCGTGCCCCTGCAACGGGGGCAGAAACTGCAGAGCATGTTGTCACAGACCACATGATGATGCCATTAGCAGAAACCACCAACGTCTCTATAGTTGGTGTACTGGATCGTGCCAAAGGTTATCGCATGGAAGCTGGCCAGGCCATTCGTAAAGTGAGTAAATCAGGAATTAGTGAAACTGTGATGACCTGCTTTGTTTAGCTTCCTTGTCCAGTCTGAAAGCAGAAGAAAGATGGCTGTTGATTACATTGACCACTTTTTTGTGTAGAGACCAGACATTAAGATGATGACCAATATGACTGTAAATTATCTAGACAGGGTAAGTGTAGAAGATAAGTATAAAAGAGTTGATTCCTCAAAGCTGTCATGGCTGCTTTCTTCACAGGGAATCCTGAATCTGGCTGATGGCACTTACACTAGCCCTGACACTGGTGAGAGCCGATCCATTGCAGCAGCCATTCAGCAGGGTCTGGTGCTTGTGAAGGAGGCCAACAGCCAGCCTGTGGACTCTCCAGATGGCAGCATGGTGGATGCGATGTCTATGAGCACTATGGAGACCTGTGTCTGCCCCATTTCTGGTGTGCTGGACCCTGTATCGGGTGAGTGGATGAGCACCAAGGACGCCATTTCTAGTGGGCTGATCGACCCAGCCAGCAGCACCTTCCACAACCCCATCAGTGGCCACCACATGTCTCTTACTGATGCCATCAGTGCCGGTTTCCTCTTCACTGAAAATGCACTGCTACCTAAAGAGTCTGCAGGGCAGGCGGGAATGTTCACCTCTGTGGCTATGGTGGACGTGTCGCACAAGGTTACTGGTATCCTGGATCGGTCCACTGGCAACATCATCTCTCTCAGGCATGGCTTGCAAGACAAGCTGGTGGATCCTGTGAGGGGCACATACAAAGACTCAGTCACAGGGGAGGTCATGAGCATAGAGGAAGCTGTCAGGCGCGGGTTCATCAAGTGCAAGCCCTTTGACCCTGCCAGGGACAGGGATGAAGGAGATGTGCTGACGTTTCAGCAGCTGCAAATCCGTCAGCAGCGCTTTGTGCCACCGACAGCCAGCAGTATGGACAGCTGGCAGCAGGATTACCATGCTCAGGACCCAAACGAAAAATTGTTAGCATGGTTGCTGGAAAGACTGAATTTCAATGGAGAAGGAGTGAAGGACTTGTCTACAGGAAAAACTATTTCCGTACAAGAGGCTTGTGAGAAAGGCATCATCAACTTAGCTACAGCACACTTTGACACACTTCTCGGTGATGTCATCCCGATAAATGAGTCGGCAGTATGTGGTTATGTCGAACCATCCCTTTTGAAGGAAATCCTAACTGTATACCAGGACTTTTGCCTTGGTAACCTCATTCAGCAGGGTAAGTTTGACGCAGATACAGGGCTTGTGATCGACACATCCACTGGACAGACTGTTTCCTTGGAAGCAGCCATTGACAGGAAGCTGATAAATGCAGACACAGCATTTTTCTTTGATGTTGTTGGCAACCGCATCCTGAGCCTGGGTCAGGCAGTGACAGCGGGCTGCTTGAACCTAACTAGTGGCAAGGTGCTGGTGCAGCAGAACGGCCAGGAACTGACAGTGAAGGATGCTGAGCAGCAAGGCTACATCATGACCAATATAGATCCTGTCCACCTGGTCAACGTAGCCGAGAGCTTGGGTGCCTTGGGCAGAGTCATGGATACAAAAGTCCAAGGGATTAAGTTGCCGGTGACAGGTCGGCTGGTGGATGTTGAGGAAGCCATCACACTAGGTGTATTGCACGTGCCCAGCGTGTCCTACGTGCACCGTGAAACAGGCAACCGCATGTCACTTCAGGCCGCCGTCAAGACAGGCGCTGTGGAGCCACAGACAGCCCTGGCATTGTTGTCTGGCCTCAACAAGCTGTCACTGCATGACGCCATTCAGAATGGGATGCTTAACCCAACCACCGGCTGCTTCCGGCACCCTGAGACGGGGCAGTCAGTGGACTTGGCCACAGCTCGACAGCTGAGTGTGTGGAACCCTGACCTGGTCTTCTGTGTGGAGGGGGATGAGAGAGTGACCAGCCTTGGCTGGCTGATGGACCAGGGGAGGTTTGACGCCAAGTCTGGGAAGTTTCGTAGTGCTACAGGCGATGAGCTGCTGACTTTACAAGAGGCCATAGAGCAGGGAGCTATCACACCTATGTTACACCCCAGACAGTTGCTGGAAACCACAGCCAGTCTGAAGGAGATGATTGACCAGGGCCATGTTAACCCCCGCTCCACCACATTTGTAGGGCCCAATGACTATCGCATGTCTCTGCGGGATGCACTGGCTAACGGCTTTCTGACGCTCAGCTCCAAGGTGGGTGTTGACAACCTCAAAATATTGTCCTTTCTGTCTATGTACTGTCGCCACTCACAGCTACATATTTTCTAACCCTTAATCTCTTTTGGTCAGAGAATTAAGGAACTCAAAGCATAATTGCACATCTTGCATTTGTTTTTCTGTGAATACATACATTTCTGGCAGCTATTTTCAGAATAGCATTGAATATTTGCAGAGGAAAATGAGTGGAAGAAGTTTAACCTTGCATCAACAGGTATGAAGAACCTTGTGCAACTTGAGTTTGTATGTATGGACAGGTAAAGCAGGACTCAGACAGTGGGGACATACAGCTGGTGCATGATGACAGAGTGGTGCAGGCGCTGGTGGAGGTGAAGGAGAGTGCAGACTGGCTGGCTGACGTGGAGCGCACGATGGCCCGTCAGACCAGGCCCAGCCAGCGGCCACAGCGACTGAAGGAGCAGATAGAGGAAACACAGGTACATAAGTTTGCAGTTGCGTCTCTTGCCAAAGCCTTTGATTGACATTTCCTGAAATGGGAAGGCAAATAAATAAATACTTTGTTGAGAGAACTCCTACACACTTTGTTTAAATACTTTGTTTTAATACTTTGCTGAGAGAACTCTATGCATTTGTGTTAATATTTTGTAGAGAGAACACTTTGCAGTAAAAATTTGGAGCAAGAACTCTACACACGTTTTAATGCTTTGTTGAGAAAACTCCTTTGCATTTGTGTTAATATTTTGTAGAGAGAACTCCTAAACACTTTGCAGTAATATTTTGTTGAGAGAACTACACACTTTATATGTTCTGTCTCTTGTTATTTTGCAAACACTGTATGAGATGTCTGTCAGTGCATGCTGGCTGCTTGTTGCAGGGTCTGAGGCGAGAGATCAGCCAGAAGGAGCCACAAGTGCGGGCAGCCATTCAGACAGGGGAAACTCTGACAGCAGGTGATGCCAGGCAGCGAGACGACACAGCGCAACAGATACAGAAGCTCAAGTACAACACTGCTGATTTGAGGCTGCGCTTTGACACCGTGAGTCCTCTACCTTTCCTACTGTCTGTTGATTCACAGCATCTCACCTATATCTTTGGGCCCAGCTGTGCAACTGCTGTGTGACTGCTGTTTTGTGTTTATCTAATGTCAGTTACATAATTTTTAACTAAGTCTACATTTCAGTAGGTATGACATGATTGGTTACCTCAAAAACGTGTCACAGATGGTAGGCTTAAAAAAGGCATTCATTAATACTTAGGAATAGTACATTGTACATACATATGTCTTGGAGAATTCAAATTCTGGATATATAAAATTGGGTCAAAAAAGAGTTTGGAAATAGACGAAATTGCATGCACTTTGCTGGTGGTTGGACGGGAGTGAAAGGTTAAAGGGATTCTTGTTTAGTTTCCGTAAGATTAGACTAGCAAAGCAGACTGCAACCAGAACAGCCAGACAACAAAACAGTTGGTCAAACTTTGGCTTTGTGATAGTGTGGAACTTTGGTTGGTTGAAATGTCCTTTATGTCCGCTCTGTCACTGCCTGTGTCGGCCGCATATCCCCACATGGGAAACCTGTGTGTTCGAAGGATAACTATTCATGTCATCTGTATGACTGTACATGACAGAGCTGTGCATTTCAGATCCCTGGTGTGGCTGATGAGCCGTAAATACTTTTTAATTCAGAATTTCAGAATGTTAGATTTATCATTTATGTCTGCAGGGTCTTTCTTAACCAATGGAAAGTGTGTCTTTTTTTAACTAGTTCATTGTAAGAATGAAGGAGGACACAGATAAATAACAGTCATTCTATGTGTTGGGTGATTTTTAATCTTCTGGACTTAACGGTGTAGGCATCAAATGAAGCAGAATGCCAGGAAAGCAGACTGGTCCGCATCAACAATGGACTGGAAGAATTCTATTTCCGGTTAGAGGAGACTGACCAATGGCTGGACTCTGCCATTGAGCGCTCACAGGACTTGCAGACGTCCCAGGAGCCAGTCGAGGAGCAGGTAGTGGCATTCAGGGTAAGTCCTGCTAGTCTAACTAGTCTGCTCTGGTTTCCCATACGTGTGAGTTCAGAATAAGATGAGTTGATTGTGATTGTCTTCGCCTTTATCATTTGGCTTCTGCTTTCACAGGGACTCTGCTATTTTAACAGCCCGCATTTTGTTCATGGTTGGCATAATAAAATCGCATTGTCTACTCTTCACTGTCTGCAGTTTGTGTATCTGTGTGTGGTCTGTTTACATCACATGAGATGACCTGATGACTGAAACAGATTGCGGCAAACTCCTCATCTCATACTGTGTTGCAGGACTTTGTAGAGGAACTAAAGACAAAGGAGGATGATATGACAAAGTTGATGAAGGCTGCAGATGAATTCAAAGAACAAAGTCTGGTGAGAATACATGATTTCATCGTTGCCAGTTTGCAGTTCTTTAGTGGCAACATGGCAATGTTCCTGCACACCAGACTGCATAAGCCAAGTTGTTATCATGTACAACAACCTAGCAGATGTTTGCCTCTTCTGTTCTTCCTGTCTTCCAGGTCCTTCACTATTTCCCTCTGTCTTCTCCCTCACTTTCTCCATTCTGTCCATTCCTTCTGTACCTTGTCTATGCCTGGAGTACACTGGCCCAGCTGACTCAAATACCTGTCTGAGTACGCGTGAATGTAGGTAGGTGTGGTACTGCTTTATCTGTCGTAAACATTTACTTGCAAAAGCATGAAAGAAATCATGTTTTCTTAGTACTCAGAATGGTCATCTATCAAGCAGATGAGTTCATGGAACACTATAAGGAAGTATAATTATATTCGTACTTGTAACCTTTTCAAGAATTGGCACAGCCACAATTGACAATGCACACATAGCAATGCAGACACTTGGCAATGCAAAATTTATGTCAGCACAGTGCAGAAAATCTCAGGCTTGGTCATCACAAACACACACCAAAAGAAAAGTCCTCGACGCTTACAAACACATATATCACTGGTTCCCAGTTTCTCAAAACCATATTTGATACAGAGTACTTCTAATGCAACTTTAAAAAAAACAACACACATTGTCAATAGCTGTAGAATGCCTTTGTATTTGATGAATTTTTTGGAACTATCCAATTAACTGGCATACCTGAGAAGCTAGGCTGTAAGTGATACATGTTCTATTTGTGTACTTTAGTGGAACCAGGGTCATTTAGATCTAGCCAATAAGTTTGGTTGTAAGATTGTTTTTGACTGCATTTGTGTACTGTTTCACTGTCTGTTCATGAGTTACATGTGGGGTGTGTCAGTGAGGCAAAGGGCTTGTATGGCAAATATTTATTGACTGTAAGACAGGGACACAGCAAAGTGAAATAAGGACATTAGAGACAGTAAAGGTGTTGTAGCTCAGCATTATCAAAATATCTTCCCTATGGGTTTAGGAATTTGAACGTGAAGTGGAGGCTTACCGGAAGCGGCTGCAGATCATGCCCACCATTAGTGAGGAGGCAGAGACAGGAATTTTGGATGAAGAGATGGAGTCCATTGAGTCCAAGTTCAAGGACATCTCCCGTGAATGTTCGAAACACATAGATCGTCTGACTTCCATCGTTAAAAACAAAAAGGCATTTGATGATCTTAACGATAGACTTGCCTCCTTGTATCCAAATCTCCAGGAACACCTAGTGGAAGTTGAGAGTCGTGGCCATGGCCAAAATCAAGAGAAAGACGAGCATGACCTAGAGGATGTGCGCAGCATAAAGGCAGAGTTGATTGGATACGAGCGCAAGTTGAAGGAGCTGGCTGCAGCAGCAGAGCGACTGACAGAAGGCCTGCGAGAAGCGGGTATGGCATGGCTGGCCGATGACATCCAGAAGGTTGTGGAAGATCGCACAGAGCAGCACAGTGGTCTGTTGGAGGAGATCAGTCAGTGCGAGGAGCAGCTGGACATGTCCCTGTCAGAGCAGCACAACGTGGCCAGCCGCATGCAGGCCGTGCTGCACGTGGTACAGGACGCTGAGAGTAGCCTGCGGGCCAAGACTGGTGTCAGCCTGGACAGAGAAAAGCTGGCCGATCAGCTCCAGGAGCAGCGCTTGATGGCTGCTGATCTCAGCAGCAACAGAGCACTGCTGGAGCGCCTGGCCAGGGAGACTCAGGACACGGCTGCCATGGGTCAGCAGTTAGCTGAGGTCGGCAGCAGGCTGGGCGCGGTGGAGCGGCTGGGCGAGGTCAGGGCCAGGGAACTGGAGGAGGTAGCGGCAGGACTGGGAGCTTTTGAGGCCAGGGCCTCGGACTTGGCCCACTGGCTGGGCGAGTCGCTCAAAGAAATCAAGTCCTCAGGGCGCAACAGCACTGGCAAGGCACATTGGACCAAGGTGCACAGACTGCTGGAGAGCAAGGAGGAGAAGGCAGAGGAGCTGAAGGACTTGCGCAACATGGGTCAACGCCTGATGGACGATGACCGTGTGACCCACACATACGCTGTGCAAGAGACGCTGGGTGACGTGGAGGGCAAGTGGAATGAGCTGACAGAGATGCTGGTGAAGGAGGTTTCCTTTGAGGTATGGTCATGTCACCGGCCAAGTTCTGCTTTATTGAGGCGCTAACTGCCAGAGTCTGGACTGTTCTTTTAAAAAGATATGTTAGACGAAAGACTGTTTTTTAAACTTATTTTGTGGCACATTGTATCTTCTGATATGTACCTGTATTGTATATGACAGTGTAATTCTCAGGTTAATTACAGTAATATTCACATATTGTAATGCACTGAGCATGCTTTTAAATACTTGAAGTGGTTTTCCTGAGACTGGTCCGCCTTTTGAGATAAATACCCCAAATGACTACAGTAAGCATGAATGTATATATGGTGTTCTACCTATATGTTTGTGCATTTCACACTTACAGACAGTTGCAGATGTGGAAGGGTTCCTCAAGTACCTTGACAAGGCGGAAAATGAAATTAACACAGCTGAACCTATCAGCGTCGACCCAGAAGCCCTCAGACTTCAGCTCCGGGATCACAATGTGAGTTTAAGCTGGATGTTGCTTAGTAAATTTCTGCGAAATTTCATTATCTTCAGTCATTTAACAGGCTGGTTCAAAACCCTTGCACCGCAGCCCATTTCCATCAGTTCATCCAGCTGCAAATGGGTACCTGACCTTGTGGGTAAAATAATTGAATGATCTTTCGAGAGAAAAACCTTGGTGGTCTCAGTCCTTCGTTCCCTAACGTGTGGTCATCCACACCTTTGGTACCTAAGTTTATTGTTTTCAACAGTAGCAAGCGACGCGCTGAATTTAAGTTTCCAGGAACAAAATCATGCCTTTTGTGTTTCAATAGAACACAAACAAAACCCAAGGTGATCACGTAATGTCGTGGTTACATTCAGGTTTTGATTTTTTGCAATAGATCTTAAATCAAGATCTTAGGTCAAGTGCAAGGATCACTGAAGAACGCGTAGGTTTCCATAACACGTGGTGCGATCTTTCTTGGACCAGGGAAATTTCCCCACTCTGCTTCCAGTTTATCATAGCCATGTAACACGAAGTGCATGGAAAACACGCGTCATTGCCCAGTACGGCAGCGAGGGGGAGGAGGTGGGCACCAGCCTCACGATCTTGGCCCACAGAAATGTGGGGGTCTCATACACTCCACTCCCATATGACGTAACAAAATTAAAAGACACTCGACATCCTTTTTGTCCTTAAACAGAAAGTTCTCGTCACATTGTTTCGAGGAATGTTTCAATTCACTGCACTTAGACTATAAGAACGAATCTACAGTTCACGTAATCTAATATGCTGACAGTTAAAGGTAATGATGCATTCATCTTTCTTTTTCAAACTTGTGCCATTATTTTTAAGGCTTTTCACGAAGACTTGACTCGGCGAAAGAATGCGCTGAAGGAACTAATCGCCAAAGGCAGGTCGCTGCTGCATGAGACAGCCAACACCAAGACAGAGGAAATAGAGAGCCGCTGGGACAGCATTGAGAACCAGGCAGACCTGTTGTGTCACCATAGCGCCGACAGACATCGGGTGAGCTGCACGAGTTTGGTGGAGAGGGCAACAGAAGGGGCAATAAAATACTCCAGCAAGCGCAGTCCCCTAACCTTGTACCTCTGTGCTAACCAGTATCCATGGACCTTTCTGGAAGATCTAGCAGTCCCAGCTTTAAAGTTGATGACGTCCTACTTCAAGGACCCAAGCAGGTTGCCCGAGCTTGGCAAGAGGTCCTTAATCTTGGTTTTGTCGTCTTGGTTTCTCAACGACTTGTCTCGCTGTGTGTGTCTAGCAACTAGATTCAGCGCTGCCTCTGGCCCTGCAGCTGAACGAGAACCTGTCGGAGGTGGAAGCTTGGCTGGAGGAGATGGAGGCGGAGCTGAAAGCCCAGGGGCAGGGCGGAGACAGCCTGGAAGAGGCCAAGAAACAGCACGACAATCTTAAGGTCAAAGACATATGTGTTTGCGTGTTACACAACGCCGTGTACTGATGAACAGTAATCCAGACAGTTGCCGTGTTGTGTCAGTCTGCTTTTATTCACTTATCTGTTAAGTTCTCATGTTAATAGAGATTTTTCTTTTGTTTGTTTGTTTGTTTTTGGAGGGCTGCATCCTGGGGTAGATCTGTAACATTGGACAGGAGTAAAATGAAAGAAGGATGCTGAAAATGTTGAATGTTTACCAGTCAGCAAATCTTAGGGATGTAGATGGCCCATCAGAAAGAAGTTTTACTCTTCTGTACTGCCTACACCCAATAAATGTAGACACCTTACAACACTGAAGGTATTCAGAAATTTCAAATGTTCCACACAGTTTGTGATAACATTATCTCAGAGCTCTTGTTTTGCCACTAGCAGACGACGCAACAGATCATCGACGATCACAAGTTATTCATCGACGATCTGAACTCCACGGGGATGGACCTAATGGACTTGTGTGGTGTGGCGGAGGCCACGGACCTGCACAACAAACTTATGACTGTCAACACGCGCTACGAAACGCTGCGTTTACAGGCGCGTTCTAGGGGCAGAGAACTCGCTGACAAGAAGAGAAAGTTGACACAGGAGGTGAGCAGATTTCTTAAGGTTAACTCAACCTACTGTTGTTTTGGGTTTCTGCAAGACAGTAGCCATATCGTGCAGCTGTAAGCTTCAAGCTTTGGTGTAAGCTGAAGAAGGTTGTGTGGTCTTTAAGGAAAGGTGAGAGGAAGGCTGTGTGATAACTGGTACCGAGAGCCTGATGAACGTAAGCGCAGTTATCATGATCAGATTTCCATTTCCTGACCTGAAGAAAATGAGGAGGAGGAGGAGGAGAAAAAGAACAGCGTGCATAAAGTAAGAGAGTTTGTATGTGTCTTTGGGAGGGATGCACGTTCACAAGCATGCGCATACCCCATGTGTTCGTGCAATGATCTGCCGAAGGTCGTGGACTCCTTGGACCAACTGGTTGAGGACCTGGACGGCTTGAAGCGCACAGTGAGCAGCGTGGACCCTGTGCCTGTGGTGCCCGCCAAGCTGAAGAACGAGATGGACGAGAATATGGTGAGTTGAGTTCACATTCAGTCAGCAGTCTAGTGGGCAGTCGAGAGGCTTGTGGGGAGGCAGGAGCCTTGTGGGCAGTCGGGAGCCTTGTGGGCACTCGTGAGGCTTGTGGGCAGTCAGGAGGCTTGTGGGCAGTTCAAGATTTCCCTTGTATCTGTGTTTTTGGTAGGTCAGACCATTGCAAATCCTGCTACTGGTTTTTACTTGCACTTATGTTGTACTGATGCTGCGCTGCTGTTCTGATGTTGCACTGCCGACGGATGCTGTACTGTTGTTGCACTGATCTTGTTTTGATGTTGAACCGACGTTGCATGGATGCTGTACTGACGGGGCACGGATGCTGTACTGATGGTGCGCTGTTGTACTGTGCTGTACTGATGTTCTGATGTTCCACTGATGTTGAAACGGCGTCTGGGAACTTCCTACTACAGTGTCATTGTTGCAGTGTTGTAATGTCTTCCATTGTTGTTTCTGCAGTGTATTTGAAGGGTGTTCCAGCATTCTGCTTGACTGTTGTTGCAGTCGGTGATTCAGGACCTGGAGAGGATGAAGCCAGCGCTCCTGAAAGCTGAGGAGGTTGCGAAAGATCTGAAGTCACACGGCATCGAGGACCCGGGTGAAGGTAACAGGGCTTACTCCATCGCAGTTTTCGAGTTTGTACCGCTGTGCCCCTCCCACACATGCACCTCCATCCCTCACTCACACACACACGCGCATGCGCGCACGCACACGCACACACACACACACACACAGTTCAAGACAAGCGATATCCCTTTTAAATTACGACTGTGCTGCAACTTCCGCAAAGAAAAAGATTGTGTGTCTGTTTTTAACATTCTTAGACAGAAAAAGATCGGTTGCTGAAAATGAGCGAAGAAAAGACGTTTAAATTACGTATTATTCGGTGCGGCGTCCCTCTCTTGCAGCCGAGGACGTCAAGTCTCGGGTAGCTGAGATCGCTCAGTTATCTGCTAATGTTGGGCTGACAGCTGCTCAGAGAGACAAGGTGCTGAAGCAAGTACATCATGATGCCACACAGTTCTTTGACCTCAGTACAGACGTCCTGGCCTCGCTGCGTGACCTGAAGGACAGTCTGCTGTCACAGCAACTTCCGGGCGTGGACACTGCCTCCATCCGCGAGCAGCAGAGTGAACTAGCGGTTAGTGTGCGTGCGTGCGTGCGTGCGTGCGTGCGTGCGTGCGTGCGTGCGTGCGTGCGTGCGTGCGTGCGTGTGTGCGTGCGTGAGTGCTGCACAACCATTAAACTTCCTCTTCGTCACGTGCTCAGTCACGTCCCTTTTTGTTCAGCTGCTTCCGTTTCGAGACGCTTGCAGTCCTTGTAGTACGTACAGTCTGTGACGTCCGTGTGTGTGTGTGACATGCCTTCCATGACGCTGTGTGTGTGTGTGACAGGGCATAAAGACGGAGCTCGAGAAGGCCAAGGAGCTGATTGGCGACTGCCGCATGCACGCAGAGAACGTTGGTCACAACTGTGGGGAGCCGGGCCGC
>SMGT01008788.1:1466635-1512983 GCA_004794575.1 Lanistes nyassanus
TTCCAGTGTGCCTGGCAAGATGGTCTTAGCAAACGTATGATGACGTGTTTTGCCGCCAAAACATACCAGCTTCCTTTCTTGAAAGTGGTAACCAGTGGGAACCAGCCACTCTGTCCACTCTGTTGCGGACATAGATGTTTGTTTTGTGTTCCATCCAGGAGATTCTGCGGAGCTTGCGGAAGCATTTTGTCTAAAACGCTTCGACCTTCATTTCTAACTCAGCTGTTGGTCTCCAGGTTTCAGATTTGATCTTGGTGAAAACAACATTAGCAAACATAAATGCTAAATATTTAAGAATATGAATGTTGGTGTTTAGTGTTAATGTTAAAGGAAAGCTTAACCCTAGACGCAACTTGAGATGAATTCGTAGATATTGATATTGTGAGTCTTGTCAACCATAAATTTCAAGCTGTATCGATACTATTTCCATACAATCTACGTTTTAATTTCGGTAAATAATGGCACACGGACTTCGCCATGTTGTGGTACTCTTTCGCGAATGAAAGCAAAATATCGCTGCTGTCGTCTGGTCTGGTGACGTCAGTTCCCCAGAAGCATTCAGCATGCCACAGTGCAAAGCGTTCGGCTGTTTCAACGAACAGTGCAAATCGTAGACGGAAGCCACATAAGCTATTTTTGGGATTCCGAATCCAGCAAAATCAAAAGATTCTATGCACTATGTAAAAAGTGGCTTGAAAATGTAAAGAACGCCAAGTTGCCTCGTCATGCGAAAGAGTATAAATGGCACAAATTGCACCTCGTGTGCGAGGACCATTTCACGAGGGAGTGCTTTCAAGGCACCTACGAAAATGACGTGGCTGCTTCGCTTGGTTTCGAGACTTTTAAGAAAAAGTTAAAGAAAGGAGCCATTCCGACAATTATCAATACAAAGTGTGGCAATGAAAAAGGCATTACAGTAAGGCAAGACCGGACGGAAGCTGAGCCTGAGAGTGAGAACAGACGATTACAGCTGAGAGCGATGTCACTAACAAGTCAAGTTTCTTTATTCTTTTACCCTTAGGGGATATTCAGAAGAAAAAATGTCAAAGAACATATGTCAGTCGTAGTTCATCTGACATTAGAATATACGTATATTGATAAATAAACCCAATGATTAATAAACACACAACACGCTCAATCACGCACGTAGACGTACCCACGCGCATAAACATAGGCACCTTTTCATCTATTCATTAATGCACTCTACTAAGAAATATTTTTACAAAATTCACTACTTTGGTCGATACACTTTTGTTTTTACAAGAAAAGAGTTTATAAAGTTGAAATGTATATGGCTGGCTCAAGTAGTATGGTGTCAGCGCGGTGCTGCGTTCAGCTGTAAAAGCCTCTGCCCGATATCTGTGACGATGCTGCTTTGAGCGCTGTCGGCTGCGGGCTGCAGTAGCTTTCTCCCTGCCGGGGTAACTGACGTCACTCATCAAGGCAACATGGCGGCTTCCATGTAAGGCCGACGAGCGGCATTAAAAGCTGGGTTGTAAGTGAACAGTTCTTCTGTAGCTTGAAATTTAGGGTTTAAAAGACTCACAACATCAACATTCATCAATTCAAGGCAAGTTACTTCTAAGGTTAAGCTTCCCTTTTTAAGTCAGCAACTATGGCCATCTCATGAAGGTGGGGCGGTAGGGTGGTGGGAGGCGATGAGCAGCGATTCAGGAGGAGGAGGAGGAGGGAAGCTGGAGCACCCATGGAAAGCCCCCGACAGCCAGCCCTGTATACAGGTGCCACGTGACAAGAAAGTACGTGTGTCGTATACGGGATACGAATCGCGTCAAGCACGCGTCACCGCTATACTATGGGCAGTTTCAGTGGACAAATTACTTGACGTATAAAGTAATATATCCGTTGAACATCTAAAGCAATAAAGTATACATCAGAATATGAAAACCATCTAAATTTCTAAGCTCTCTCTCTCTCTCTCTCTCTGCAGCTGTTCAAGAGCCAGGTCCACCCCCATATCGTGGAGATGCAGCAGCTGAACCAACAACTAGATTCCCTCAAAGATCAGTCACCCGTGGCGGCGGAGGGGCTGTTTCGGCCCGTGCTGGTTGCCAACGAGAAGTGGAACGATCTGCTGAGAGCAATCGCCGACAGGGAGGTGCGGACCTCTCTCTCTCTCTGTATTTTTATCTGTGCAGTGAAGCATTGGTTTGCTTCCTCGCGCTCTCTCTCTTGTTTCCCTTTCTCTGATAGCATTTTTCTGCCATTATAACAACTGCTGTTATTTCTTTATTTATGCTTTACTTTCCTTTTCAAGAACCCAAACGATGAACAAGCTTAAAGTCTGCAGTATGTTTTTTCAGACCAAACTGAGCGACATGTTGCTGAAAGTAGGGAAGGTGGAATTTTCCATGGATGACGTTATCTGCACTCTACAGCAGCTACAGAAAGATATTAAGAATCAAAGAAATAACACGGGGGACCCAAAATATCTGGAGACCATCCTCCGCAAGTTACAGGTAAAGCTCAAAAACTTGCTACTTTTCATCCAACGAAATGTGTGTCATCACAGCAAAAGAAATGTGTGTCGTATACAGCCAAACATTTTTAACATGTTGTAGGCAAGAGCACCCGTTGACCTGTTCAGCTTGTGAAACTTTTATCTTGTCACGGCTAATAAAATCTGTGCTGTTACAGCTAATAAAATATGTGCTGTTACAGCTAATAAAATCTGTCCTGTTACAGCTAATAAAATCTGCCCTGTTTCAGCTAATAAAATCTGTGCTGTTACAGCTAATAAAATCTGTGCTGTTTCAGCTAATAAAATCTGTGCTGTTTCAGCTAATAAAATCTGTCCTGTTACAGCTAATGCAGTCCGACACCCACAACCAGGAGAAGACAGTACGCCGACTAAACAAGGCTGTAGAGGAGATGGCTCAGAAGATGGACCCCAAGGAGTATGTGTCTCTGGCAGAAAAACGTCAGGTCATGGTCGACATGCTGAGAGCCACAAAAGCCAAGGCCAAAGATGCTGAAAATGAAGTGCAAAACAAGATGCGACAGGTAATTATCTGTCGGGCTGTACAGCCTGTCAGAGTACGCCACACAGAAAAAGTTATGCAGGTAGGAGGTGATGCAGTGCGGTATGACAGTGCCACTCAGCTTAGCACAATATAACACACGGCACAATGCGATGGTAAACAGGCGGAGTGGGTAATGAACAGCAAGTTTTTTGTTTTGCAACGTACCTCAATTCAGCCCGTTTTTATCCTCTTGACTCTCTGAAGAATTTCTCAGATCTCTTCCATAAGCGAATAGCAGGATATGAATGAGTATCAGACTGTATATCAGTATATCAGAGTGTATATCAGTATATCAGAGTGTATATCAGAGTGTATATCAGTATATCAGAGTGTATATCAGTATATCAGAGTGTATATCAGAGTGTATATCAGTATATCAGAGTGTATATCAGTATATCAGAGTGTATATCAGTATATCAGAGTGACTGACCTTTTCAAACAGGTGAAACGGTTCCTTGGTGAAGTGGACAGAAATCTGCAAGCTATCAACGACTTTCGGCACGAGCTCAAAAATAATCTTCCTTTTGGTGCTTTGCCGGAAACATGTGAACATCAGTACAACGCCTTTACAGTAAGCTTAGAGACTTTGAGTTTCTATAGGGATGATCTTTACAGTAAGGCAGCTTCTCCCTCTGTTGCTTGCTGAAAATTAAGGTCAGCAAACAGCAATCATCTCTCCGTGCTGATAAGCCTGTTAAGTCATGGGTGGCGGTTGGCTCCAGCTAGTATAGACTTTTAGATGTGGAACTTATTGAACTTGCCGTTGCGGGAGAATTGTGAGCGATTAAATCGTTTGAAAATGTACTGGAGATGAGGCGATGGTGATGACAAGGATGTGGCCAGCATACTGTCAACGCGTTTCCTGTCACAGAAGCGGTGCCAGGACCTGGACGGGCTCGAGAAGGGCGTGCAGGCGCTGTTGGCGTCGGGCCAGCAGATGGCGGCCAACGGGCGGCCCGAGGACGTGGCGCAGATCGTCGACAAGACCAGGCGACTGCGGGAGCGCTGGCAGGACACGCGAGAACGCGCCATCAGGCGAAAGGCAAGTGCTGCAGCACGGCATCAGTGCTCTGTGGTACTTCCAGACAAAAGGACGGTGCAAAATGTTCACTTTTGTGCATCCGCATTCACAGTTCTAGTAGCTGCAAGAAATCCGACAGATATTACTTTGAAAACCGAAGGGCTAAATTTACCGTGCCTGTGCAGCTCTCTTTCGTGTTACTGTACTATACTTAAAAGGTTTAATTTTATCTGTAGGTTTATTATTTGAAGTGCCTCGGCCACAAGACTATTTAACGTGGTTCTCTGGCTGTAAAAGTTTCCTTTTCTCCGTGTTGCAGATGAAGATGGAAGAACACAGGAAGAACGTGCACGACTTCCACAACAGCCTGAAGGCCTTCACGGACTGGTTGAACACGACGGAGGTGTCCATGCGGGCATTTCTCAACCCGAGCAAGCTGACTGAGTCAGTCCTAAAACAGATAGAGGAACACAATGTGAGTACACACCCTACGTTGTAGAAACCAGAACAGTCCACATGCGCGAGAACATAGAGAATGGGGTACAAATCGAAACATTCATGAGAAAGTCTGAGTTGTAAATGGTGAAGGTTGTCCCGTTAAGCTGGCTTTAAATCGCTGGGGAGAGAGGATGGATGAAACCCCCACTTTTCTGTGGGCCAGCATCGAGAGGCCGGCTTCCATCTCCTCTCCCTCGCGGCCCCACCTTCCCTGACCCACAGGTGCTCGTTTACGGCCGGGTGAACTGGAGGAAGGGCGCTGCGGGCATCGAACCACGCCTTCGGGTTCGGAGGCCAGCGCTCTAACCTCTTGGCCATCCGCTTCTCTTTAAGCAGACGTAGATAAAACGAGGAAGAACAACGAGTGCGATGAAGACAGACGTTCCCACTTACCTGGCTAGTGCTGGAGGTTACCACTAAGACGGTTTGGCAAGTGTCATGACTTGGTGACGTCGCAAACAGATCAGACGGTGTTCTGTTGGCAGGCTGTGCGGGCAGACCTGCAGGCACAGTCGGAGCGCATGGCCACGCTGGACAAAAGCGGCACGTACCTCAAACACTTCGGCCGCAAGCAGGACACCGTCTACGTCAAGAACCTGCTGGTCGGCATGCGGCTGCGCTGGAAGAAAATCCTTCGCAGGACGGACGAGCGCGGGCGTTTGCTGCAGCAGGCCTACAGGGAGGACAAACGGGTAAGTTACGGGTACTTGGGGGGGGGGGCAAGAGAGTAGGTCACAGGTACTGTGGATGGGGCGGCATGCGGGTATGTTATGGGTACTGGAGGGTGGGGACAGGCTGGTAGGTCACTGGTATTGGAAGGGGGGAGGACAGGCGGGTAGGTCACGGGTATTCGGGTATTCGATAACATGGAGAGATGGGAGCAGATCGCGTAGATAGAAGGGACGAGAGAGTAGCTAGATCAAGCAGAGAAGAGGGACCCTATTTTTCCTCGTTCGCATAACAACTGGCTGTGTAGACCGTTTATATATGAGACATGTTCTGGTAAGCATACTTACCGAAAGAAATCAAGATTTTTCTTTATTTTGATGTTACGCATCTCGGTCTATAACCACATGTAATTATATTGATATCGTATAACGGTGACGTCCACAAGAGCACAAATAAATAGTCAATACCTTGTCATATGTAGGTGTTAAGATGTTTGTTGCTGTCTGCGGATGTTCAGACGTTTGTTGATGTCTTCTGGCAGTTCCACGATGCCTGGCAGGAGCTCTGCCAGTGGCTGGACGAGAGTGCGGCGTCTCTGTCCCGCTTCCTGTTGCCCCACGCACAGACCAGCCTCATGAAGACAGACGTGGAAGAGCTGAAAGTACGAAATGGCTTTTTTTTGTCTCATCTGTGTGCAGTTGTGTGGATATGAAACGTTTTCCGCAGATACACTCCTGACGCCCACAGTGGCTTGCGCTTACGGTTTATACACTCCAGATCGTTCACACGCACAGAGCTCGACATGAAAGGAAATGGGGAGTCGAGGCGTAGCGCTCTTCTCAAAGATATGTTTTGCAGAAAACCTTATCTGAACTGCGGAAAAAAGGGCAGGAGATGCAGCTTTTTTAATGCTTTATAAACACACACACACAGACACTCGCTCACTCACCTACTCCCTCTCGCACTCACTTACCACACACCCACTCGTTTTTTCTTGAATAAAGAAATATATACAGAGGTGAAACAGCTGCATGTAACCAGACTCCTCGTGCTGTAAAGTTCTTGCGCGCAGGTGTTTGAAATTATTTTCCATCACTCACACTACATTTTCTCCTGCAGCCATAACGATTGGACTTTTTGTTTTTAGAGGTTCCAGACGCAGCTGGCAGCCAGGAATGGCACATTTTATGCCACCACACGCCTGGGCCGCAGCCTGAAGGACAGATGTACCAAGACGGACCCGGAGCGGGATGTGCTGAACGCCATGTTGGAGGAGGTCCGCAGCAAGTGGAACGCCGTGCGCGCCGTCATCAGCAAGGGGTGAGAGGACGCACGTCACGAGGGTAACATTGCGCCCGCACGTCACACGTACCACAAACACAAGTAACTCTTTACAAACACGTGGAACCAGAAACACTTCGCCGATGTCTAACACTAGTGACGTAGTGGTAAAACACTTGTCACCTAGAAGACGGGCTCTGAAATCTGCGTTGACGCCCATTCCAAGCTGGTCGCTAACTGCCATTTCCTGTCAAATGAGCGTGACAAGGTGTTAGTCTCAGCTTGGACCTCAGACAGCGGATGGACGTTGTGGTGATGAACAGTAGGAAATGTCCTGATCTGTCTCCTTCACTGAAGAGGTAGAGGGATGAGAAGGGGACAAACCTCCCACAACCTGACGGTGTGCGCGAGCCTTCTCCTCTCACTCTGTCTCTCCCCCCCCCCCCCCACGCACATTCAACTGTCTCTCCCCACTGGCCATCTGACTGCAGCTATCAGTCTGGTGGTTCTTTCAGTGCATAGCTTAGTAATAGGACTCCATTCCCCCTATAGTCCACCGTCCTGATATGCAACCAGTTTGCGACTGGATGTTCAGCAACCAACAACCAGCCAACAATCTCTCTCTCTCTCTCCCTTTCTCTCTTACAGCCGTATATATAATAATGTCATTGTAATACCGCTGATTTTGCGCAGACCAGGGCTGGCTTGTCGCAGCTTGTCTTCCAGTCATAAGACTGGTCGTAAGGCCCGTTCGCCCTGTGTATTTTGCGTCCACCTTTACGTAGGAACAGGAGATATATAAATACGCCCATACAAACCAGCCCTGGGCTTTGATCACTCGTTCCACCATTTGCACGTACAGTCTGTAAAACGTACGACTTGTCTGAGTTAAATCCTTGACTCGTGGGCTCACCACGGGCTTGAGTGCACAGAAAGTTATGACAGGTTTTGGCAGTGTTTCTTAGTTTAATAAGCAATGCACAAACTGTTAAGTTGCCGTAGCCCATGAGAATATTTTTTTAAATCTGATTAGAGCGTCTACCTTAACAGCGAGTCTGTCCTTCGCATCACTTGTCGCTCTACGTGTGTGCACTTGTAGGCCTGCATGTGTATCTGTGTGTTGCATGCGTAAGTAGCAGTTGATAATCTCTCACTGGAGATTTTGGCTGAAGATGCTCTCCACTCAGGAGGTTCGGGGGGAAGATGATTTGACTGTTTAAACCAGTCCTTTTATTCTAAACTTTCGCTCATAGATTCTTTCATTCACACACAACTGGTCATCAAGACGGTTACATATATCAACCAATCAGGCCAGACACAGCAGAAGCCACACCCCGTGTCAACTACAAGGACCCGCCCCTAAGTGGACACCTTGGTGGTGGCTATGTGGTCGCTTTCCTGGCAGGTTACACCTCTCGGGTACATCACCCCACCCCCCACCCCTGGTGCTCGACACTAGGCATCAGTGGATTCCTCCTGATGCGTAATCCTCCCCTGTCCAACTAACCCACACCTGGACAGCCTGACACCTGCACTAGAGCTCGTCCCTTCCCAGCTGTGCCTCAGGATAACACCTTGCCCCTTGCTTCTAGAGCCAACACCCCTGATCAGAGGTGTGAACAGGAACCTAACCTGGGCTTGAGATGACGTGAGCGGCTAGATGGCGGCTTAACCAAGGGGATAATGGACCTTGGTTAAGCCGCCATCTAGCCGCAGCCCTAATTAAGGGGATAATGGACCTTAATTAGGGCCCGAAGGTCGTGGATGGGTCACACCTAGAATCTATGGTGCAATTTCCTTGACCCACCAGACCCCAACTCGTGACAGCGTTCCTATCTCGTTTTGTTGTTGTTGTTGTTGTTGATTTGAGAGGAAGGTGCTTCCTCCTCTCGGTGATTTCGCACTGGGGGGGGGAGGCAGTGGGCTTAGGGAAGGAGGGGGGAGGGAAGGGGGCCGTGGCTTGGTGCTCTGGACTGGTGGTGGCTATGTGGTCGCTTTCCTTGCGCACTGTTGTTGCTGGATGAATGTGGTTGCCTGTGGCTTGAGTGGTGGAGCGCTGTCTGGTCGACCCTACTGTCGCCCTATTGCTATATTTTGCTTATCTCTACCTTTGTGTTCACCTATTACTTTTTAGTGCTGTACAGTTTACGCTTGTCCTATAGTTTACTTGGTGTATTTTAATGTTTTTATCCCCTTTTTATTTAAATTTTTATTATTAAATATATCTAACGTCTGGATGGGCGTTTACTACCTGCGCTGTCAGGTCCATTATGTATTGTCTTAATTTTTTGGGAGGATTTAGACGATTTTAGATTGAAGTTAAGGTTTAGATTGCGCAGAGCATTTTTAAGTGTATCCCTTTATTTAGGTGGCACTCTAGCAGGACATGGGGAGTGTTAAGTCTGTCCCCACAGCTGCAGGTCACCGGGTCTTTACGATTAAGATGGTATTCTCCATTTAGTCTCATTCTGGCTATTCTACTTTGGTTGGTTCTGTTGGAGTGAAACAGTGTGAGCTCGTTACTCGGAAGTTCTTCTAGCTCTCTCCTGGTGCCTTTTGGCTTCCTTTTTATACTTTTCATCCCACCGTATTTTTATAGCTGGTTTAATGGCTATTTTTTTTCTCCCGCTGAAATGGGTACATTTATCTGGATGACGTTTGTGGTAGGATTGTCTTTTATTGCTAGCTTAGCCAGTCTATCTGCTTCCTCGTTTCATTGGATTCCTACATGCGATGGTACCCAGAGAAAATTTATTTGGATTCTCATGTTATGAAATTTATAAAGAAGGTTTAGAAGTTCGTATATTATGTTCATTCTTTGTGAGGACTGGTTTTGGAGTGCCTGGAGTGCCGAAAGTGAATCAGAGGATTTTTCTGCTGCAGATTTTCTGTTTTGTAGTGCTATCAACCTTAGGGCAGTGGGTATTGCTACGAGCTCTGCAGTGAATATGGATGTGTGGCTTAGGGAGCTCTGCTGCAACACTGGTAATTTTAGGTGCATAGACTCCTATTCCTGTGGGGTGGATGGTCGGGTCATATGCGAGCCGTCTGTGTATAAAGGGGAGTGGTCTTTATCGGTAGTGTTGAGTTTCTGTCTGAATTCTTTGAGTATTTTGATGAGCTGAGTTTCTTTGTTATAATTGGTGAGGTCCATGTCGATCTGTGGTGGGTGTAGTGTCCAGGGAGAAATCTGTGGGCCTGTGCCTGGGTATGACCCTTCTATGTTGATGTCTGCCCCTAGTGTGTGTTCTATTTCCTGCGCGTTTTTTTTTTTTTTTTTTTTGCATGCTTGGTTTTGGGGTGGGTTGTCCTTTGCGATGTTTATTCGCTGTTGTGTGGACCTGTTTGACTGGCTGATCTGCAGGTAGACACTGTATCTTGTAGTAGTAATTGGCTGCCCTTTCCTTAATTATTAATTCGATAGCTTTTTGTGCTGTCTCTGTCAGGAGCTGATCCTTGGTTTTTAGACTTTAGTGCTCGTTCTAGTTCGTTCATAGAAAGTTCACATGCTAATCTGCAAGGGTCTTCTTTGTTCAACGGGGGCACAAAACTCCTTTCCGCGTTTTCTTTGTGTATTTTAAATTCAGGGTCTAAGTTGTCAATATAATCAAATTAAAAAATTAAATAGGGATTTGCTGTATGCACACGTGGTATTGTGCACCTTGAGGATTTCATGTATTTGTCCTATGTTGTGTTTGTCTTGAATCCCAGTTGTCAGCACACGCTTATAGTGAGCGAGCTGACGACATTAAATAGGGGTTCGCTGTATGCACACGTGGTACACCGAGGGCTAGCTGTGTGAAGACTAGGGTCGTTGAGATCTGCCACGTTCCTTACTTTCGACTCTCTCTTTGCTACGTGTTTGGGTACGGTAGGCTCCCTTTTGTTTGCACACGTCAGCATAAAGGTGTGTCTAGCGCTGCCAGTACTTTGTTGGGGTTGTCATTTGATGATTTATAGCGCTCTGTCTTCATTTGTTCTTTGTTGAATATTTTTATGGTTTTTCCATATTTTTAGTTTTCGTTTTCTATTTGTGACTGCCGTTTCACATTGTTTGGACCACCAAATCTGTCCTGCATATTCATATTTTTTATTGCTTCCACCTGCAGTTGTTGACTTTATGACTGTAATGATGTTTGCAGTAAGTTTTTCTGTTTTTGTGTCTACGCTGTCTTCGCTTAGCTATATATCCTTTATTTCTATTTGAGCGCAATATTCCGAGTTTGTTCGTTTAGTATTTATTTTATTCGGCTTTGCCTGTGGTTTATCCGGCCGAGCATCCTGCATGGTCATCATGATCGGGAAGTGGTCACTGCCTAGGGTATCTGCCGCATACACCTCCCAATCCAAATCGCACGCAAGGGTTGGACTGCATATAAACAGGTCGATAGCTGAGGTAGAGTCTATTGTGTTACCTCATTTATCAGGTCTGGGCCTATTTTTGTCCCAAAGGGGGGTTTTCACATTAAAGTATCCTAGGATCAGATCGCCTGACATGAAATTTTTCTTGAGGTCATCCACTGTTATCGTGCTATATTTGTTCAGGTGGGCGATATGCACGTTTGCTATTTTGAGGGGTTTTTTTTGTTGTTGTTTTTGCCTGAATGAAGAGTTGTTTCGACTAAAACAGATTCTATTTCTGTATTAAAGTTAGTTATTCTTTCTGTTACTGTAATATCATTTCTGACATATATAGCTACTCCTGCTTTGTTAGGTTTAGGTCTATTTTAAAGATTGGGAGGAATTTGTAACCTGTTAGTGGGATTGGATCTCTGGTGAAGCTTATTTCTTGAAGGGCAATGATTTCAGGCATGTTATTTTTTATGACGTTTTATGACCTTTAATAATTCTATTTTATTACTATTTAGTGCCCTGCAGTTCCACAGGGTTCTTAACATCGTTGTTAACACCAGGAGATCAGTCTGGTTTTTTGTTTGGTCTTAGTTTGCTATTGTAGCAATTTATTTTTTGCATTAGGTTCATTACTTCCTCTTTTAGGCTTTTTACTTCTGGTTTTGTCATGTCATTTTGTTCAGTCCGTTCTGGGAGATTTATGTTTGTGTGTTTCGTGGTAGTACAGTTGGTGCTACAGTCCCTTCCGTCAATTGTCGTTGTCTCGGGCAGTGTTCTTTCTGCTGGTTTGGGTGGCTGATTGCTTATGTTCGTGTCCAGTTTTGCTGTTGCTTGTGGTGGCGATTGTGTCATTTGTACTGTTGCTTGTGGAGGTGTTTGTGTTGTCTGGGCTGTTATCTGTGCTGGTGCTGGTGAATGTGTGGGTTGAACTGCTACTTGTGTTGGTGTTGGGGTGGCTTGTTTTGCTGCGCTTTGCTTCTCCCAGTAGTTAGTTTTGGATGCCGACATTTTGCCTGTTGCACTAATCTGGCTGGCGTGCCTGTGGACTACACGGCAGGGGCAACCCCCGTACCGTGCACTGTGGCCCGCCACCCCGCAGTTGATGCATTTAAAATCTGTGTGTTTGTCTAGGGTGTACGACCTGGTGTCATGAGGCCCGCCACACCGGCCACATATGGCTATTAGTTTGCAATGTTCTGCAATGTGACCAAAGCCATTGCAGTTGAAACTCTGCCGTTCTGTTTGGTTAAACTGGTCAACCGTGTATAGTATGTATCCTAGCCTGACTGTCTGCGGCGTCTCTATGTCGGCAAACTCTAACAGTACTGTCCGACTTGGTGCTATGCCCTCTTTTGTTTTAATATTAAATCGTTTAAGAGCTTTGATTTTGGTTTCCTGATTTTCCTTCAGGGGGGAGTTTAGGGAGTCTAGACTTTCTTCTAGTGGGACGTTTCTAATAACGCCTAGTCCTCTTTTCTGTTTAGCTTTGTCTTTTCCTTCATCTCCTCTGGGTTTGTGGCAGGAGACCGCTACTCCCAGGAACGTGGTTATTCCTAAGGCTTTATTCTGTTGGGCTGCATTTTTGCAACCTAGAATGAGTATGTTGGATCGGTTAGATTGCCTAACCTCTTCTATCTCTCCAAAAATATCTTTTATTTCTCTAGTTAGCCTACCTGGGCCTGCTGTAGTTAGGATTTTGGATTCAGTTTTCGGTTCGACGATCACTGGGAATATGAAATGATTATCACTGTGTTGTATTTGTTTCCTGGTTGTCGTTTTAGGTATTATCTTTCTTTGCCTGTTTTCCCCTGTCACTATTTGGGACCCCTCGTTGTCGGAGTAGCTGTCTTCCCTGTCTGTCACTGACGTCATTGTGTCACTGCAACATTTAGGTCAGTGCCGTTGTAACTTCTGTTCTCTTCCTCCGTCGTGTCTGACAATTTGCTAACGCTTCTTGTTCTCCTTGTCGTCATTGTCTGTTCTTTGGTCTCTTTGATCTCTCTCTCTCTCTCTTTTTTTTTTTTTGCACTTTTCCTTTGTCTCCTTCCTACTCTTATTTTGAGGGGGCCGAGGGGGCCGATCCCCCATCTCAAATTGTTTTACAACCTACCCGAGTATATATATATATAAATTTTGGTCTATTTGTTAACATAAATGATAGTGAAACGATTAATACGAGTTTCTACCGGTTTCTGATTTCACACTAGATTATTTAAATCTCGATTGTTTTGAGTTAAATAAGAGCTAGGTAGGGCAACTTACTCGCTTCCTCCACCACTCGACTGCGCCTCGAAGCCGTCGACTATGGCGGATGAAATCTTGTTGAATGCTGACTGGGTTGTCACCTGGTCACCTGGCGTTCACTGATGAGCCTCTCTGTCTGCATGACTCCTATCTCGTTCTGGGACCTACACATGGTCTTAAGCCCCTTCACTCCGTGTTTTCTTCATTAATTTTAATGCGTGTCAAACTGTCAAGAAGATACAAACGCTTATGCAACCGCTTGCCATATAATAATGTTTCAAAATGACTGAATTCAGAATTGCTTTGGATTCAGTGATATGGGTAGTTCTTAGTAATACGTCCCAAAAAACACACAACTTAGCATACTGAATTACAGACTTAAGAAAACTGAAAGTTTCAGCAATGTTTCACATTAGGATAGTTTTAAAGTATCGGCTATAAGTTCTAGAATGGTCCATAATGTCTAGAACTTATGAAAGAAAAAAATTTTGGATAAAAATTGGAAACGTTTAGAGAAGGGTTTTCACGTGAATAATTCTGAAAGATACTGAAAGGCATCATTAAAAGATAGTTATGACGCACGTTTGTGCCAGTTTATAGAAGTCTCTCAGAACTTAATTACAGAACAGAGTAACAACATATTAGAAAAAACTCGGAAGGTTAGAAAACCCTTGGTACTATTATCTTGTTCTGAAACAGGACACAGCTATTTCTGAGCACGATGGAGCTTTCTAGAAAGGTGGACAATTTGCAGTTCAAGAATACCCTGATAGCTTCCAGAAAAGCTTACAGTTTTGCAGAAATTTCTGAAAAGTAATTCAACCTCCAGAGAAAACATTTTGTTCATGACTGCTTACGAAATAGCTATTCTTGTAGTATCTTTCGAAAGAGTGGTCTAGGAATACCCTAAAACATTGTGCTAGGTGTGGATGTGGAGGGGGGGGGCACGGACGGAAGGAAGCAGCAAAAACAGTATAAAAGTGTTGCCACGACAGTTTGCTAAATGGAATCATCTTTTGATCTACTCGATCTTAACAGGACTTCAAACACAATTGCAGGTAATTTTCCGTCTTAGTGTGTGCACAGAGGCATGGTAGGTGTCCGTTCTTTTCGGATAGTTCCCAAAGATTTCACATACAGAAAAAACGTTGTCAAATGCCTCAGCACACATACATAAACACGAACACATCGATGCTGAGGGCTGGCGGAAGACACTTCGGAGGGATTGAGGGATGGCAAAAGACACTTCAAACATCTGGAGTGGACTGTTGTATCAGTCAGCTGGGGCTGAGGCAGGGAGGAAAAGACACCCCTCCATCCTCTCGCTTCACGCCTCTCGGGCTGCGCGATATATATTATACGTGCAAAGCAAATCTAACCATTACAAATGTTATTCTTTAAAGGAAAAGAATGTATATTCTTCTCTGCTCGCAAAATTAAAATTGATAGTTTTCGCCCACACTGTTTAATACGACTGCGAGGGGAGTGGGGATTATAATAATAATTTAAGCAGTTGTGTGGCCCAGCAAGCAAGCAGTAGGACGACCGGAATGTGATCACGTGACCTACTGCGTTAGACACTTGACAGGTGTCTGTCAGCAGACAGCTCAAGGTGTTTGTCTACACCTACCAGGTCTGTGCCTTTGAGAAGCATCATTATTGCAGCAGCAGTTGCCTTGGAAACAAGAGAAACGTTGCTGTTACAGGCCCGGCCCGAAATGAGTAGTTTATAACCACAGTAATATGCCAGTATAAATTGAAGGGTCTGCGTCCACCTGTAATCGATGTCCAGAGGTGTTTTCGTAAGCTTGTATGCCGTTCTTTTTCATCGATGGACAAAAGGTGGGAACGTGCAAGGATGGTTCTTGGGGTGGGGTGGGGGTTACAGGAGAAGACTTTCCCAGAAATAATAAATGCACCTTCTGTGTGCACCAGATCTTCCTGATTTGTGATTGGTGATTTTTTTTTTTACCCATCTTCATTGTGTGCTTTGTCAACGTCCCCGTACTACTGAGTATCGCCATGTTTTCAGAATCCCCGTTTGCCGAGTATAGTCGATCAGCTCAAATTTTCCCATTAGCTGATCGAGTGTTGTCCTTTTTGCCAATTTTGATTCTCTGTTTACTGCGTATCGTTATTAGTAATGCCTGGTTCATTGTTATGTATGTGCATATAAATGTAACAGCAGGTGACATGATTACAATTTGATATATATCTATCCATGTACCGGACCGGCAGCTGCACGCAAGCTCGAACCATGGCAAGTATAGGAGGGCTTTCATGCTGCTTAAGAACAGAAGCAGATAACAAAGCCTTACACAGCCCAGCCCTGAAGCATAATATTTAGGTGACCGCGGATGCCACCTTGGGTAATTATAAAGGGACATACTTCCACTTCGCGGTGACTTCGCGAGGGAGGAATGGGGTCCCATTACTAAGCTATGCACTGAAGGAACATGCATTAGGGTGCTATAGCTACAGTAAGATGGCCAGTGCGAAGAGGCGGGGTGAGGGGATGGGCGTGGAGGGTGCACAATGTTTTACTCGAGAGACATAATCCTTGGCCTCTCGTGGATTGGAACAATTAAGCAGCCGTCCACACGCAGTCCGCAAACCTATCCACTCCCACTCCCCACTTAGCCACAGGGCGGTGTCACTCAATGGGTGGCCCGGTGGGCACAGGTACGGCAGAGTACGCGATTGTCTGCTGGAACAAAACCAGTGAGGCGTGCAGGGCTGTGGCTGGACCACTGCGTGGTGGTCGCTTCAGAGATACATGTACTATATACCTAATAATATACAGCCCCTTGTCGGATGAACGAGTGTGAAATCGTTTGAGTTTCCTTGAATGGTCTCCGTGACCCACAGGCACTCGAGCGATTGAGGGGTGGGTTTTTTCCTTCTTCTTTTTCCGCTGTGGCCCGCGGTGTTGCTCCCGTGGGTACTTAAATTTCGTACAGTCGCGCCGTCAGTGTGTCAGGTGCATCTCACTGTGGTGATGGCAGGTGGTCGTGTGTGACGCTCCCCGCCCACCACCTCCACCTTCGCGGTGGGCGGCATGCCGTGACACTCGCCAGGCTGCGGACAACGTCACCCTACCTGTGTATCTTCGCCTCGTTCCAAGATGGAGTAAGCAGATAGGACAGCGTGTGGGACGTGTTGTGTTGTGTTGAACTGAGTGCCGCGTTAAAACATGAACGACGACGACAGCGGTGGGGAATATCCTTTTCGCTCGCATTCTAGCCGACTTTCCCCCGGTAACGTCAGCAGCAGCGGATCTTCAAGGTCAGTGAAGAAAAAAAACTTTAATTGTCGTCTGCTTTCGAAATGAAGTCGAGAAATCCAACATGGCTGGGTTTTAGGGGTGCAGAAAATATAAAACAGCCTTCAAAAGCTACAATGTAGCACTGTGCTGGCTTTTCGCGACGCACAATTTTTTAATACTTCGCAACATTCTTGTATTCACGAATTATTTTCGGTATTGGGGAATCTGCGGTATTCGTTTCAAATCGATCTGTGACCCACGAATGTCGCAGATGCAAGGTACTTCCCGGAGTAGGGAGTGGGGTGCTGGGAGAAGTCGTATGTGAAGTGGGTCAAAGTTGGTATCAACACAGCGCGGAGACGAGTCGATTCTAATTTCACCAAATTTTGACGTAGTTTGTAGTTTATTAGGGCTTTAACCCAGCTATCGAACTACCAGAATGAGAGAAGGCGAGATTTTAAAGCTGTGCTTGAGAAAATGAAAGTTACAGTGGCTGATACTGATAGATAAGGGAACGTGGCCTGTCACACGACACTGCAAAGTAAAGATCGACACACGGCGTACAGTTTGAGTTTCGCTTGCAAGGGCAGTTCGGGCGTAAGCTGTGTCACTCGCAGCAAGGTTAAATTAGTCCGGTACAGTTTCAGTGCACCGCACGAAGCAGTGACAATTGTGACAGCTCGATCTGCCCTACCCACGCACCTGTCGCTGGGTTGTTTTCTTAGGTAGGATGTCAAACATAGAAGCGATGAAACTAGAGCTTTTGCGGTCGCAGGGTTAACGTCATTCTTGTAAGTTGTGTAGCTGCTAAAAAGTGAATGGGGTTTTTATATCGAACGAAGTCCATGCACAAGAATGATTATTGGGGATGGAAGGCTACAAGTGTTATGAAAGATAAATGCACAGTTTGGCAGAATCATAATTCCTCTTTCCAGCTTTTGTGGACAACTCAGAACAAAGCTACAGCAGACAGCATGTATTGTGGACTGTCTGGCCAGATAAAATACAGCGTGACCAAAGAAAACACAGAGTATATGGTCCAGTCACAAGAATGTTAAGAGTGAAATGAGGTCTTGCTTCAACACAGGGTATTAGAAATAAAAATACTTTGCCCTTCTAGACCCTGCTTTCCAGTTGTTTTGTCTGGCCCGACTGTGTGTGTTTTATATGATCAGAGTGTACGCATAAGGATGTATTGTCTGGCTGAACTGTGCACTCATTGTGTATTGTTCATCTGGACCACACGCTGAATCATTGGATGTTTTGTCCACCATATGCTTTTTCCTGTGTGCTTTGCCCTGCCTTGTCTGGAGAAGTTTCAGCTACAGATTGACATGATTGTGAGGAGTTTAAATTCTCTGTGTATTTTCCAGAAGTTGGTCCGAAAAAGGCTGCCACATAAATAGCCTAGAATAAAATAAATTTCATCAAAGAATTTAATAAAATTCCCAGCCATCATGTAAGAACAACACTTTGGGAATAATCTCCTTTTATGGGTGATAGAGTGAAGAGATTGAATTTTCCAGGTTTCCAACTAGATTTTCCTGTCTGTGGACACAATTTTACTTTTTACCTTTTTCCATCAGTTTCTTCATGGTCAAAATTCAAAACAGGGTATCAGTTGTACAAGGAAACATAAAGCCCATCTGAGTTTTCTGCTGTTGTGCAGAACTGTTGCAGAATACGTTGATTATTTGTGCAAGTTCTGATTTTCTAGAAGGGGAGACCGGCAACACCGGTAAAACCTGCCCGAGGGGTCCACATACTAACTTGTACAGTTTGCCATATGACATTCTGACATTGATACATTTACAGTGTTTTCAATCTTTCGTCTTTATTGGTTTCTCAAGATATTCAAATTACTTATAAAACTGCAGTAATAATTAATCATTAATTCTGGCTCTTGTTCACGTATAACTTACTATAAATGCATGGGAATAAACAGTCTTAGATGATGGAAGGGTGTGTGTGTGTGTGCATTGTGCGCACTAGAGAGAGAGAGATACAGAGGAAGAGACATAACAATAATCCATGCTAGTCATTTGTTCAGTCTTTTTGGGGCACATACCTAAAATGACAATATTCAGAAAGACATGCACACATTGCACCAAACGGGGAAAATGTTGTCACATTAAAAATTACTTGGCAAGCTGCACCATGATGAACTGTCAGGTGTGAATTGATCGTGCTAGCTGATAGAGACATCTGCAGCTATAAGCAGCAGTGATAAAGTGATAAACATAGACTTTCTCAGTTTCTGTGTGGACAGTAGACTGCTATGTGGTTTCTCAAAATTTAAATATAGAAAACCATGGATTACTAGGGCTATTGTTTCGCAGTTTTGAGCAGATGATACTACGTGATAGATTGGACTGTTGCTAAGGTACAGATGGTGTCTGTTGTTTGCAGTCAGAACAAGCTGGATGAGGCGCTGCTGACATCAGGGAGAGTGTCTGATGCCCTACAGTCACTCTTGGACTGGTTGCAGAAGGCAGAAGGCACCTTGTCAGAGGACCTTCCTGTGTTGGGTGACCTTGACACTGTGCTCATGCTTATTGAACAGCACAGAGTAGGTATTATTTGGAGGTTTCCACAAACTTTCAGATAATCTAATTTTCTTGTTTTGAACAATAGGATCGCTTTTAGAGTGTGCCTATCCTTGTTTATAATGTGAACCGCTGCTATTCTGATGCCTTAGGACTTGGGAAGCATACTTTCAGGACTTTGCAAGACACACATCTTTCACAAATCAGTTAGGTGGACAAAAGATCAGCGGAAGATATTTCGAAAGAAAGCAGTCTTTCTTTAGGAATTGTACTTTAACGGATAGACTGTTCATGCAGCTCACTGTTGGTCATACTGCTTGCATGTTTTGATGTCTTTGTGTTGCAGAACCTTCAGCAGGAGCTGGCAGCGAGAGAACCAACAGTAACAACAATGAGAACCCCAGGCAACCTTTCTCATGCCCAACATGAAGAGCTGTCCAGACTGTGGGGGAGAGTCACTTATCTTTGTGAAGTGCGAGAGAACAAGTTGACTGATGCCCTTAAATTGGTATATTATGAAATAATTCTTAAAATTTCTTTCTTGTCTATGTTCGGAGAAAAAATGTAACTCTATCAGTCTATGACCTTTTGATTGTTTGGGAAATGGGTTGTTACATCTCATGTACAGGACACTACTCAACACATTTGCTACAGGATGGGTTTGTGTGTGAACAGATTTCTTGTTAAAGCATTATTTGCAGTGAATTTTGTTGATGTCAGCTGTATGCTTAGTTCTGTAATTAATCACATCATTTAAAGCCCACACATTTCTTGGGGACAGCTTTGTAAACACAGCAGCTGTCTCCTGTCTCATTCTTACAATTGGGTGAGTGGCCTGGCAGAGGGCTGTGTTTAGCTAGCAATGGATCATGTAGTAGGGTCATCCTTCCGAACAAGTGAGTGCAGTAGCTGGTACTTACCATAGTCATTGATGCCCATGTTGTAATCACAGAGCTGCCTACTCCTGTCTTATAAATAAGTATGCTGCTGTTTAACTGTAGTTTGAATTTATGTGTGGACCATTATAATGTGTTTAAGGACATAAACATGTTTCAGGCAGAAGAGTTTCAGGATGTGGTCAACATCATGAGGGAATTTCTGCCAGAAGCAGAGGCTCAACTTAAGTTTCGCTCCCTTCCTGATGATGAGATGGTTATTCTTCAGCTGATAGAGAAACATGAGGTGAGGGGAGCTAAATCAAACGGTTGTGCATGCCATAAAATTGTAGAAGGGACAATTTGTAGCATAATGTGTGTGTGTTACTTGTGTCAGTTTGGAGCCTGTGTCTGGGACACACGTGGCACATGAAGGTGATGAGTGTTGGGGAAGAGGATCAGGGAAAAACCCAGACTAGCAGGAAAATCCACCCAATATCCAGTCTGTAGCTTTGGCTCCACAGAAGCCAGTTCATAGAAGCACAGCATAGGTGATTCAAGGATTGAACTAGACACGTCATGAACTGCATAGAGCTGCACGTCATGATAAGGATGACAGTCTTTTGCAGGTAGCAGTACGTGTGCTGGTAAAGAATCAGTGTTGTGTTCTTATTGTGTGATGTTGACAGTGTATTTTATTGGCATGTTTTTTGCTGCCATTTAATCCAAACACACTGTAAGAAACTGCTGCTTGGTGATGGAACAGAAATTTGAGGAGGATCTGAAAAGTCACCAGGAGTACGTGGACAAGATCAAGTCACTGGCAGAAGAGATTTTAAGCAGCTGTCATCCAAATGCCATTCGCTTTGTCAAGTACTACCTGACCATCACTCAGACACGCTGGGACCAGGTAACCGATGACTACATGGAATTTTCTGAGCATTTTTTGATAGGTTATAGGTTACTTAAGCATTAAGAATACAGAAAAGTTTTAAGATATTTTAAACTACTTTTAAACTATTACATTTATATTACAAATATTGTTAATACAGACAAGTTATTTTTCCCCCCTCTCTTTTTGATATTGGTTAACCTTTGAGACTTCTCAGTAATATAGATTTTTCCTATGATAATTCACGATTCTGTTGATAAAAATTTTTTTACATTTTTTCAAACCACATAGAAAACATATTTATGGGCCCAGCCAAGCCACAAAAAACTCAGTTCTCATTGCAGTAAGAAATAAAATTATTGTGAGCAAAAATATCTTCAAAAATATATTTCTTGTCTAAATGTGGGCCTGGTAACAGGTTAACAAGCATCTGTCTAAGCATCTACATTAAAATCACTTGGGTTGAAGAAGCATATAGACTCCTTATGACTTCTGTTTTTCCTGACCTGTATTTGCCACATGACTTCTGTCTTTCCTGAGCTGTATTTGTTTACCACATGACTTCTGTTTTTCCTGGGCTGTATTTTTCCCCCACATGACTTCTGTCTTTCCTGAGCTGTATTTGTTTACTGCATGACTTCTGTCTTTCCTGACCTATATTTGTCTGCTGCAGCTTTTGGAACGAGCACAAAGTAAAGGAGAAAGATTGCGAGAAGCACGACAACAGCTGCAGGGATTGGCTGCAAGCTTGGAAGATATGCTAGTCAATTTGACAGAGTACCAGGCCTTGCTAGCAACTAAAGAGAGTGACCCCATTCCACAAGATTTAAATGTGGTTGATGCTTTGCTGAAAGAACACCAGGTAAACATGCGAGTGCTTGTGGTCAATGTCAGACAGACTTTTAATGGTATATATATATATATAGTCAGAAGGAGTTAGAACTAGTTTGTGACAGTAGTGGGCAGACTGCTTCATTTTGTAGAGGTCTGTTGTTCAAGGTTGGGTGTGTGTGTGTATGTAGTGTGATCTGTCTACTCTATGTCCCAGCAGCTTTACATCTGTTTCTGTGCACATATAAAAATAGTACAACACAGCAAACATACATTATTAAAATTGTTCAGCATATAACCACATAGAAGTGCTATTGTCTTTACAGTCCTGATTTATTTAAAAATCAGTTGATAACTTACAGTAATTTCTAGTAAGCATATCTTTAAAAACCAGTTGATAACTTACAGTAATTTCTAGTAAGCATATCTTCTAATACATGCCTATAAAGCAGGAAAAAAATGTCTTTCTTGGAATATTTGCAAATGGTACTTTGTCCTCTCATGAGTTGCAACAATTCACAAAAGGGTCTGAATTTTTTACCACTAAATTTTGCAGAGGAATATATGCTGATTGGAAAGCTAGTGTTCTTTCTTCATGGTCATAGCAAAGGAGGGATGAACAGAAATTATTTGGTAGACAGTGATGCAGATCACATAAGATTGGGGTAAATCACATATTGAGATTGGAACTCACGTAATGAAAATTGTCTAGGTATAAACACGTACATTATTAACGTTTAAGGGATATGAAAACATAAAGAGTTTTTTGTGAGAGGTATAATTACATACAACTTTTGTGCCAGTGCATTTAGTTTTCATGTCTAATTAGGCCTAGATCTATGACCAAACACTTACCATCCATTCATGATCGTGGTCCCGACAATTCGGAGTCAGTTCACGCTCGCACTGTTCTCTTCTATACCTGTTACTTCCTCCACCCCCACTCTCTCTCTCTCTCTCACACACAGTCACAGTGAAGAGCCAATCAGAAATGAATTAAAAATTACTACAATCTGTTGACATTTCTGACTGGCATAGAGGGGTTATTAACGCATGCAACAACATGGCCGAACAGCCCTTTACAAGTGAACTGCAAAAAGAAAACTTGTGCCCACAAAAAAAACGAAAGCCAAGTACAGAACCCAAAAGTAAGCAGCCAAAACTTGCTAAATTTGGTTTTAGGAGTGCCAGTCATACGATCCAGTCTGCAGCAGAGGGAACTGAGGTGTGAGACTGGGGTGGGGGGTGGGGAGAAGAAAAAAGGCTATCAGTGAAGATGAGCACATGATGCCAAAGATGTTCCAATCGAGTATTTGTAAAGTTGCTCAAAGTCCTTTTACCCCTGCTCTGTCGACAAAGGGTAACAAAAAAACCCTAGTTTCTGGGATTGGGGTGTGAAAATTCCCTTTAAATTTTTGTGGGGTTATAAATACCCCTTACTTTTTAAAAATCTGCATCACTGGCTAGATTGTAATTTGGTATCTCTAATCACTGTATGTGAGTAGAGCCTGCAAGTCATGGTTTTTGTCTATATACCACCATTCAAACTGAATTTTTAACAAGATCTCCTTTAGATCGGTCAGCATAGGTTTATGTGCATTTGCATTTGACACATCAGTCCAAACTGAAAACTGTGTTTGACACAGGAAGTTTTTGCTGAGCTGATGAAACTATCTGAATCTGAGGATTTCCTGCGCATTATGTCCACAGAAGCTAAGTCATCCTCTAGTGCTGCTCAAAGAAACGGAAGGTAAAACACATTGATTATTCAATATCACAAACCTGAAGTGACAATCAGAACAATCTCTCAAAATCTTATTGACACTGGACACATTTTGGTATGGTTGAATCACTTTTTAACTTAATAATTGATGACACATGGTTATTTGCACCTGTTATCAACTGCAAAGTATTTGGAAAAGGAGCAGTATTTCACTCAGGGCTGACTTCGACAGTCAGGGAGGAGGGAGGGAGAAACAAGGGGCAAGGTTCTTATAAGCTTTGAGAGCTGACATTTTGTACAAGCTTTAGTGAGGGCACTGTGTGTGGCTTATCCTGTTAGAGCATTTGACTATGCAGTCATCTGTCAAACACCTTTCCTGTCAGTTAAAGTGCACGTAAATACCTGGAAGCATTCCACTGCTTAGCTAACATACTGCAGACATTAGAGAGAGCAGACCTATGATCACTTTCACCCACTATTAATATCCAGTATTTTATTAATCATAACATAGTTTGTAAATCATATTTTGTGAATCATAACATTGGAGGAATATTTGGCAAATGCTTGATTCAGCTCTGACTAAACCAGCTCACCTTACTGTGCACAGCAACATGCGGCTAAATGAAGCAGGCCGTAACAACCCACGATACACAGTGCTGCAGAGTAAGTGGAGAACTGTTTCTCGGATGGCCATGGAGAGAAAGAAAAAACTGCAAGATGCCTATGACATGTTGCAAGAGGTGGGTCTTGTGAAAGCTGAGAATTTTTCATTTCTATTCTAGTTAACCTTTTTAGAGGGGAGAGGGTGGAGGGGGGTATTTTTTTAAATCTGAAATGAACTGTGAAAAAGAAAAAAGACTAACATTTGTATAGTATAATGAGTTTTAGTAATGTTGAAAATGGGTAATTTGAGCTCATCCCTAGTTTGATGGGGTGAGATCCTAGCTACCATTTTGCTAGCATGGCAACAGGTCTGATAACTCACAAATTGCCAGAGAGCGCTCAGCCGTTCAGTCATTCCTGCATTGACCATTGTTGGTTTTGCCTGTGGCTGGCAATGGGCACTTGAGCTGAATTCCTAAAAGGTGGAGGGCTGGTGGTTGCCTTATTGTTTATACTTGCCTTCAACTGCTCTCACCAGGCAGCACCTTAGTCCACAACAGATTAACTTTTTACCTGGAAAGATTGCATTTTAAGAAACTGTCTTAAAAATGGAAGGAAGGAGGCATGAGATTGCAGACAGTCCTGCCTGGGATGTTGGAGGAAGACAGCAAGAGGATCAGACAGGGGTTAGCTATCATTGTACTTGTGTAGATGAAGATAGATGGGTAGAGGCAAGACAATCTGCAGGGTGTCATGACAGCAGCACTGTCGAAGATTGCAAATTGCATGTGAGGATGACTAGTCAGAATGGAGATGTATTCTTGTTTGCATGTCTGTACCAGAAAGAACAAACTTAGCACAGTTCAGAAGGTATTTCATGTTGAAGTGAGATTTAGTCAGAAGAGTCCAGAAGGATTCGTGCTAGTGCAAAGCAGTACACTGTTGTTTTGAGAGTAAAGTTGATATATGTCTGGTCTGATTAGAAGCCAAGAAATAACTGAAGTGAGCAAGGACACAAGCAGTAACTGCAAGGACTAAGGGCAAGCAATCTTTGGCAGGTTGAGAGTTGCAAGAACCGCTGTCACACCTGCACACAAGATGATGATGGTGCCTATGACCTCTGGTCAGACTAGAGATAAACAGTATCACCTGCCATATATGACTTTGAAAAAGCACCTTAAATCAGGTCTTATAATGAAGGGGTCGAACAGTGCAACATGTATGTAACTGTACCTCTGATGGAGCGAGAAATAAACACATTTACATGTATGTAATTCACGGCAGACAATTGCTACATGTGCTTTGAAATTGTGTCTTATGTACCACTGAATTACATGTTAAAATAATTTTATCTCAATTACAGTAGCATGTTCATGTAGTTTCATCACACATCAGACTTACTTTATCTCATCATACCTAATTTTATCCCACCACCAACCATTACAACTTTTTTTCTGGTGTTGGCAACTGAAAATTTTTAACAAAAAGTAATGGTAAAACAGAAAAGAAAGAAAATTGTGAACAGCCTTTCACTGATGTCTCTGTTTTAGAAAACACACTCTAATCTGCCTTGTGCTCTAAACCCTCACTTAACATCACATTCAGCTCTCTCTGTCTTGGATACAATCACAACAGAGAAGCAATAACCAGCCAGCCTTTAATTATTAGTGGCCTACAGGAATCGGGTATCGCTTCTCTGTTGTGATCATGCGTACACTGGTCTGTTGTGATCGTTAACCTTCACTAGACCAGTAAGTGTGAACGAGATCTCTTGTGCCGTAAGTATTTGATTTTATGGAATATGAAATGAGACATTCAGAAATGAATTATGACGAAGTTCATGATGTAAATTATTTATCATACCTAGAAGTGACACAAAAGTCATATGCACAAAACCAGTACTTTCATTGGTTGGCAGTCGCATTAAGGAGAGAGTTGTAAATTGGAGGTTGTTTTATAGTAAATGATATCCATCAAACATTTTTGGGTCATATGCTGGAGGAAGTTGAATATGGGATGGTCTTATATGGGAAGTTTTACTGTAGCTTAAAGAACCCTTTCTGGACTGAGTGAAAATATTCTTTGTTGTTGATTGATATGCTTATTCCAGTATCGTAATAAAATTCTTGTATATATCCATTTGTTGCAGTTAGAGAATTTTAAAAGTTTTGACTTCGAATCTTGGAGATCCCGATACCTCAAATTTATTCAAGCCAAAAAGTTCCGCATCACAGACTTCTTTCGTAGGCAGGACAAGGATGGGGATGGTTTCCTTAACCGAGAGGAGTTTGTTGGTGGCATGCTACAGTCTCGTAAGTTATTTTACAAATTAATTATATGACAAAAATACTGTTCCTCTTCACCATTATCAGATGCCATGAATTCCATGAGTTATTATTACTACTACCTTCTAGCGCATCAGACAATTCAATGTCGTCATAGGGCTACCTAGACTCAAAGTGCTTAATTCTCGTTAGGTGAACCCTTACTGCACCTCCCAACATAAAATCTAACCCACCCCTGGTAAGGCCTCCTATAGCACATGCACACAGCTGACGGTGTGAGGCTGACCATGAACATAACCATACTATCCCTTAATCTTTTTCCTGGCGCATGATATGGGGCTGGGACCCAAGGTTCTATTCCTGACTTCTACCTCATGGTCACTTCTTCTGCCTTGGGGGAGTACACATATTTTTTAAAGCTTTGTATGCTCACTGTTATTTGCATTGCGGCTGTAATATACAAATTTCTGAACTAAATTTGAGTTTCTTTAGCAATACTTACCATGACCCATCATAGGTCCACCCTCCTTCCTGCTGGTCTTTTTTCAGGCTTGAGAAAGTCAGCTTGAATTGGGCAGTAAATAGATCGCATGGAGTGATGCACGGGTGTGTGCATGCGCAGAGGGGGCCTTACCAGGGTTTGTGTACAAGATTTTTCTTTGGAAGGTGCGGTTAGGGATTGCTAACTTGAGAATTTAGCACTCTGGGTCATGGTACAGTATTGTGACAAGAAATTTTTTTCTCACACATCTGTGTTTTGTGCGTCTCTTAAGTTAGTAAGTTTGCATGTGTGTGTGACATCATGCCTGTATCCTTGATTTTGCACATTTTTCTGACCTTGTATCCAGTGGTCTATGTGTGTGTTTGCTCACTGTTCTTGCTGGTGTCGCTTCGACCTTTCCGCTTTTTGTTAATAATAAAGCATTATGTCCGGGTACTTGCTCCATTGATGGGGGGATGCCGCAGGACTTTCAGTTGGTGAGTGAGATGCATTTGTGGGTGGGAACTGGGGAGGTTTCAAATATGCATTTATTGTCGTCGTCTTTGTGTCTTTCATCTGTTCCTCATGCAAGATCAAAGGTTCAAGATGGTAAAGGGAGAAGTGGCTCGTTGTCTTTGCTGGCTTGCAGGGGGGGTAGGGTGGAAGTGCGTTCTTTAGGGGTTCCACCATCTCCACCATCCCCCAGCCTGCACCTTCTGCCCAGAAGGTGGGGTGGATTCTGTTTTGTCAGCTTCCACCCCCTCTGCTTCCAGGATCCAGTTTTTGCATTCTGTTTCTTCCGCCCCCTCTGCTTTGTCCTCGTTCTCTCTTGTTGGGGACCACTTCTATCCACCTGCGCATCAGGCAGTTAGCTCTCCTAGAAGACCATCTGCTAGAAAAAATAAGCTTTGCCCTTGGGCATTTACCTCCCCTGTCCACACTTGGGGGTTGGTTAGGTCTAATGTTATGACCGGAGTGATGGCATTCATTCTCTACCTGTGCACCTGTTGTGTCTAGACGTCTGTGGTCGTTGTGAGAATGGTACTAGGTCACATGCATGCTGTACCCACCATGTGATGCATGCTGTCAGTTTCCAATTCATTTGCAAATTTTGGCTGACATATGCAGTTGCACATGCTTCTAATAGTTGCTTACTTTTGCGGATTGGAAAGCTGTGTTCTATGTTACTCTACACTATGTTTATCATGTAGAAGTTGTGTGCAGAAAAGTTGCCAGTTGAACTTCTGTAGTATGACCTGGTTTTATTGAACAGAGACTTGTGACTCTCATGCCTGCTTCTCCAGGGAAGGGGTCCTCCCAGCCAGTGGGGGGTGGGACAGGAAATCTTCTTATGCCTTTTTTATGATGAGCAAAGTACTGAAAATATTGAAAATGCTGCTATGCAACCTGATGTAGTTATGGAAGACAGTGTGCCTTGATCTGTTTGGCAACTTGTTTCTCCTCTACGTGCTAACTTTTCCCACCCTGCCTCTTCCATGGCATGTCTCCTGTATGGGTGAGTGCAGCTCATCTTGACATTTCTCTGATGCTGCATGCATCTTCTTTGACCATTGGTCCTGCCCCCTTTCTCTTTCCAGCACACAGTGACCTTTCTTACACTGACTACATGGATGAAGGACAGGACTTCTAGGAGTGGGGTATTGTTGTCTGCTAAGCACTTAGCTGTTTCTGTCATTTCTAAATCACACCCTGCATCTTCCACACAGTGGAAAGGCATGCTTTTAATCCCAGTTCTGTTGACTTTCCAGCAAACAAACTGCTGCTGGTCAGGTACCTCCCTCCTTCCTTCCCCACTGTGGATTGGATTATGAGTGAAATTAGCACTATGAATGAAATTAGGAGTGGTGAGTGTCACTTTGGCCTGAATGAATTTTTTTTCACTGACAGTCATGGGAACTGTATGCCCTTGTGTTTTAGTTATGCCCCAAAGGCATGTACAAAGCACCCAAGATGATGTTATTTATGCCCCAGTCAGCACAAGCTCATGCCTTTTTTTTTGGGGGGGGGGGTCCACTCCCACCCAGCAGTTGTCCTGATGCAAGAACAGTGCATCAGGTGTTGAGGATGGTCTGGTGGTCCCCTCCCTTGCAGTACTGGCGGCTTATGCAGACCCACAGCTTTCTGAGACCCTTGCTTGCTGTGGCCCTTCATCCTGTCACCGTGGTTTTCTACACCTGCCAAACATAAAGCATTGCATTTGCAGCAACTAGTGATTCTCCACCTCAGGGTCCAACCCACTCCCTTGGGCTGAATTGCCACCAGTGCAGATGGATTGTGGCTTCAACCCCCTATCTCCCCCACCACCACCACCACCACCAGTTTACCCTGTCCACATGCGTGGGAGTGGTGAGTGGGATAAGGCGTTGCTGGGAGTTATTCAATCCTACAGGTCTTCTTTGGCTCCTTGTCTGCCCAGTTTGCAGCGCAGAGCAGACGGCAGTAGGTCCCACAGGCCTTCTGTCACTTTCCCGTTCCCGTCTAGCCTCTGGTGGGGTCCTGCCTTTCTTGCAATACTTGGGATTTTTTAGTGCAGTTGGACCACTGGGTCACCTGGTTTTTATGACTTATCTGCCCATCATATGAACCATGTGACTGGGATGACTGTAGATGCTCCCAGGAGACAAGTAACACGAGACAAGATTGCTCATCTCCTCCAGAAAGGGGTCATTGAACCTGTTGGTGATGTGCATTCCTCAAGCTTCTGCTCTCAGCTGTTTCTAGCTACAAAGTCCGGAGGGAAATAGTGTCCATTCTCAGTCTGAGCATGTTGAGTGCTTACCTGTTTGCTCCATGGTTCAGCATGGACACTGCCGATTTAGTCCACATGTCCATTCAGCTAGGAGATTTCATGGATCTTATGGGTGCATTTTTTTCACATCCCCACCACTCAGTCCTTCAGTTATCTTCAGTTCATTCATGCAGTTGATTGTGATAGTGGCTTGCTATGTTTGTGAGATCCTATTAACTTATTTCAATAGAATATTTTTTCAGATAATTGTAGCTTGCTGCATGTTAATATTTTGCAAGGGACTTTTCAGGTTTTAATAAATTTGTTTCTACTAATTTTTAATAGAAGTTTCAAGTATCGTTCTACTGCCATTAATTTTTCACATTTTTGCAAATATTGTGAAAATCCATGCATTTGCAGAAGGAAACTTATCAGCAGTGAGAGATTTGTTTGTGAACGACTTTAGTGAGTGGAAAGTATATTTAAAACAGAAGTGTGTGACACAGCATCCATGAAAAATCAGTTTAAGTGTAACAGTACCAGAACAATGCATGTTTAGCGCTTACTGCATGTTTATTACCTGTGCCCAGGAGATTTCCAGAAGAGGCCTGTGGAAAATATTTTTCTACAGCCTTTTTTTTCTTGCTTTAAATCAGGATTTCCAAGCAATCGGACAGAACTGAATGCAGTGTTTGACATTTTTGACAGAGAGCAGAGGGGTCTGATTGATTACAAAGACTTTGTAGATGCCTTAAAGCCTGATAAGGTAAGACTTGATCACATATAAAAATATGTGCCTTAGCGTATCTTTTCTGTGCACAAAGAGGGATAAACATATTCAGGAAAATGAAACCTTTGCTGACCGCAGTTTCAGCCAATGCTGTTTTTCACTTTTATGTGGTGTTTCTGTAAACAAGTCTTCAACAGGTGATTCAGTTTATTGTGATATTTGTATTACTTTAGGAAGCAGCAATTGTTGCCCTTCACTGTGATGTGATAATGTTATCTTATTGCACTTTTTTCTTCTGTCTAGATGGATTGGATCTTCTAGAAAAGTGTTACTTTGTATTTTCTTATGACATGGGCTCAGAGGTTTGCTGTAAATATTGTTTTGTTATGCACAACAAATGCATGCAAAAACATAAAGGATAGGTTTTAGGGAACTGTATGTCTTCCAGGACAGTCCAAAATTACAGATGCTGAGCCTAAGACCTTCCAGATAATAACTTAAATTTTCTGGCACAGACACCGCTCTCCCTTTTGTGGCAGGTGTGCTCTTTCTACACAAGTAAAGTTATATCCAGTTTAATGGTGCAACAGGACAAGTTAAAGTCATGTCTAACTTACACAAATCACATTACGATTTTTTTTTAACCTGGTGTCCCCTCACGGCATGAGACAGATGAAGAAGGTGGGAGCACAAACCACACTCTAAACCCACTGATATCAAACTACTTCACCCTATGAAAAACCATTTCTTTCACACCCAGCATGCTGCTCTCAAAATCACATGTGACACTTGCATCTCTGTCTCAAAGGAAGTCTTTATAAAAACTTCAAAAATGAGTCGACCTAATCCTTTTCTGGGCAGCGGTGAAGAAACCTCAGCACAAATATCTGAAACATCACCAGTGACTTGGCACTGACATAAACAGTACTACAAATCACTCTTTCCAGCAGGTCGTTGCAGCTTGGCACTAGCAGACCCCCACTCCAGCCTGTCTCCCCTGAACTACTAGTTCACTTCTAGTAGTGAACTACTCCTTATACTGCAGGTAGCTCAGTGCACACACAGTACCTCTACTTCTTTGGAGTAAGAGACTGGACAGTTTGCCACCAGATGGATAGACTGTTTAGACTCGTACTGTACAGGACACCAGCAGGCCATGACGACGACCTCCTGTCTTCTGTCTTAGAACATTGTCTGCTAAATGTGCTCGGTTTCTTTTGGTATTTTAAAAAATGAAGCTTGTCATGCCTTTCTAAATAAAAAAGTTATTGTGTATTATAGGTTCGTCATTCCAGCAGAGTGCTGTCTGATGACGATGTAATTCAAGATGCCATTGAGCTGGAGACATCGACCTGTGCTTGCCGCACTCAGTTCCGAGGACAGCGCATTGATGAGGGAAAATATAGGGTACGGAAGCACACTGATGTCACCTTTGTATCCCAGCTGTGTTAGCAGTTTCTTTTTAAGTCAGGATTTGTCTTAACGTGGTCAGTCAGTCAAAAATATTTTCACTGTCTCTGTGATTATTAAAATGTTTAGCTTTGTTTTAACAGTTGTATTTTTATTGAAAAAAGTATGTTTTGGCATGATCTTTTTCCAGTTTGGAGAAAAGCAGAAGATTGTGCTCGTGCGGCTGCTGAACAAATCTGTCATGGTGCGGGTTGGAGGGGGGTGGATACCTTTGGAAGAATTTGTGCTGAACAATGACCCGTGCAAAGGTATTTTACAATAGAGCAGTTTAACAAGATGTGTGAAACATATATAATGATAATAATAACAACATTGTAAGACTAATATGCAGGATGGGAAAGATCATGTACAAAACTTTGAGGTCATTTTACAGGATGTTCAAACAAGAAAGAAAATATTTCTCAGCAGTAGAAAATATATGCAGGTTCAGGTCAAAGGGTTTTCACAGCACGGTTGCCCAACTCCAATGGTAGTTGTCACAACTGTAGTTGTAATAATTTTACCTGCCTGATAGAAATTCATACAGAATAGTTTACAAAATAACCTCAGCCATGCTTTTATTAGCACCTTTTATATGCATTTGAAATGGTTCTCAGACCTTCTCCACAATCACAGTCTTTTTCTGACAGTCACAGGGTCAGGAGCTTGCTTTATAAACTAAATATTTAAATTATCAGATACACATTGTTCTAGTTTTATCTTTTGTTAATTCAGGAGAAAATGTTAGTTAAATTGTTATTTAAATTGTCTTCATCATGGACTAAACTGTTATCTGTCTTTGTTTAAATAACTGGGTTAACAGGAGCATGCAGTATTGCAAACCTATTCGCTTGTGCCATTTATCATAACAGCTTACTTGTTTTATTCCACTAACATGTCTTAATAATGTCTACTGTGTGGTGTATCCCCCCCCCCCCCAATCTCCATCCTCCCTTAAAGTAACCTGTTGCCTTTTTCCAGCAAAAGGAAGAACAAATTTTGATCTTCGGGAACAACTTGTCCTTGATGACACCTCACAATCCATACACACTTATACCCCACGAAGAAGCAGCACTGGTCGTATTTCCCCCTTTCCCTCAGCCACAACGAAAAGACGGCAGAATGATACGGGCTACGCTTCTTCCAACTCTTCAGGTATCAGCCACAGCACACACCATCACACTAAGGCATATCGTCCATCTGAATGCCCCCAGACCACACATACACCTTTGACTCGCACAGTGAACCCCAAAGAGTAAATGTTACTTGAGTTCCAGTCTCTGTTCTGCAGCTTTACCAGTGTCAGTACTTTTACCATGACTGCCACCCTAAGCTGTGTGACTGCTATGCTGCAAGTTGTGGCTGGTGATACTTGGGGTGCTGAAATCACTACATCACCACTTAGAGGACTTGTCTTATATCTTTGACCCGTGTGTCATGGTGTGGCTTACTGTTTATATAGTGGGATGTGACACTCAGAAAGATCTTTCCTGAGAGTTTACAGTATATACTTCTTTATTGCTAATTGTAAACAACAATATACTAGTTGTATAACTGGGTGTATGCTATATGTATAAGTCCTTGTTGATAACCTTTTGACAAGATCCCAGTTCAGTGTGCATTGCTTGCTATATTGGTCTTCAACGAAAGATCTGTTTGGATTGACACACTAACATTTTGTCCTTATTTAACCTGCTGGTTATCTCCAAACCTGGTAAATAAAAGAAAAATGCATGAACTTTCTAACTAAATTTAAATTACTGCTTTCAAAGTTATTGACAATCTTCAACATCAGGAGCAGAGTTTAGCTTTGCGTTTAAAAAAATACAAAAGAGAAATATTAATTTTCTGTTATTTGCATCCAGCCTGCACATGAGTTACTTCATGTGCTTATTTTCATACAACTGTCATCAGCAGTAGTCGATTTAAGTCTTATCATTGTTTTGTTTTTCCCAGCCGGAAGTGGTGATACCTCATTACGAAGAAGTCGGGTTACGTCCTCAATGGTTAATTTGTCCAGTAACTCCCCAAGTCTTCAGAGAAACCCAGACTATGGTATGTTAAGCCAATTAAAATTGTTTAATTAAAACATGTGATTTAATTCAATGACTTCTGAATTCAAGCTATTGCGTCTTTATATTCCATAACTTTTGCACTATGTTTTCAGGATACAAATCTGTTTAAGCAGACTGTGGCTTATATCTTGTTATAATGTATTTTTCTACGTTTTGTAGAAAATGTTTTGATCAGTGTTGCTGTAGAACACCACACCCAGAGGTAAGCAGGGGCTGCTACTCTCCTCTCTGTGGTTGGAAATCCATTTTTTGAAAACCTTGACAAATTTACAGGATGCAGATTCCTGGCAACATTCAGAAGGCTTTACTGTGTTTGTGCCATGTGTTAGTCGATGGATAGCACAACCATAAAAGTCCAATGGAAAGGTTCGGTGGCTTTCAAGGAGAATCCAGACTTTGGATTATAAGTGGACACATTCATGTGCACACATGGATGAACATGCATTCTCCCTCCCTCACTTCTTTCTTATGTAGGAAGTAGCACCCTTGTGTGTTACTGGTTCTTAGAAGTCAAAAGTGGAGGGTAGCAGCCTAATTTCCTGATTAGACTGACCCCCACCCCAAAGAAAAAAGAAGACACACCATTGTAAGTATAATAAACCATGAGGTGTGTGTACATAATGCTTTTGAGCCAATGTTATTGTGTTAATTAGTCATGTGGATCCATGCAGCATTCTGAAAAAGTTTGACATCGGTAATTATTGTGATTAATCAATTTATTGCAAACAGGTTTCATGTCATTTAAAAACCCACTGTAACCTGTGGAATTTAGATGTGTCTTCAGTTTTTTTAAGCTGCTGGAAAGATTTAGCCCTATGAATTTGTCTACTGTCTTGTCCACAGAAACCGATGCAGAACTAGCCAGTTACCTCCCTTATGGTACAATCTGTCCTTTGATCATATCAGATGTACAGTACTATTTATGTGTAACTCAGGCTGCTGTCTGCTCATATAAGACAAGATACAGAACCTTGTCTTTGTTGTGCTGGCAGGAAACAGGGTGTGCTTTTTTGCTGTTTGTGTACTTGGTAGGAGGGTCAGTGGCTTGTTTGCTGTGTACTAGCATGGGGCAAGATATGCTGTTGGCCGTTTTACAAATCAAAGGATGTGGTGGGAAGCTGAAACAGTGTGGTGCAAAAATTATGCATCATATCATGAACAGTTGATCCCTGACTCTCTGACATGTTTGGCTACTATGCAGATAGTTGCCTGGAAAAGTACAGAAAAAACAGAAATTTCTGTTTGATCTTGTTTATATGGGATAAGTGATTCTGCAGCACAGTGATGAAGTGGTTGTCACAAGGTCAGTGAGAATCATTGATCTCATCCCCAGATCTCATCCCCAGTGCACTTAGTTCTTCAGAATGAAGCATCTATTTTTATGGCCAGCTGCTGTGATATGGCCTTTTAGTTGCTTTCTTGGCTTGAAACACCAAACACTTTGCTAATTTTTACACAAAAAAGAAAGAAATGGAATTCAGTTGTGCATTCTATTCTATAAATAGCAGTGGAAAAGTAGAAATTATAAGCCAGAAAACTTTCTGGGTTTAGCGTCTTGTTAAAGTTTATCAATCAAGGGTGCCAGTTCTCTAGTATATGCCAGAAATCTGGGTTTTGAAGGGGTACACAGATGGACAGTGCAGTTTTCAATCTTATCCACCCCTACCCCTCCCCACATCACCCCTCTCCCCTCAAAATAGAATAATCATTCTCCTGCTCTTTTCCCCCCTCTTTGAGTTTTATTGAGAGATGTTGTGGGTTTTGTTCTCAGCATTGTTTTCTTCTTTCAACATTTAGTGCTGCCATCGTCCAATAAAATCAATCTGCTGGTGATGATAGCAGATGTTGGCATCACCAGTGACAACAGTTAACTTCAGTGACTAGAAGAGTTGGTCAGAAATCAGTGGATGTAGGAATGGCTCTAGCAAGAAAGATGCTGAGGGAGCAGCACATTCACAGAATATTGCAGAAAATTGATTGCATTTGGTATTTGTTTTGCGTTGTTTGGCTACAAGTAAATAGGAGTCCTTGGAAAAGAAAAGGTTCAATAAACCTGCCAGTGATGCCAATGAAAAAAAAATGCTACTTAAAACTTTTTGCCATCAGCATAAATTTGCGAATGGGGCAAAAGATTACTCTAGAACCACTTTTGGGAAGACAAGGTACAGATTTTCAAATATAAAAAAAATATATATATATTTGAAACTCTCCTGCTAAAATAAAACTGTTTCATAATGGAAGTCTGCACAGCCATTCCCAGTACTATCCAGACTGAAGCAACTACTGATCAGTGTTCACTGAAGGCCTTCACCACTCTGTGCTGTGCTTAATAATGTACACTGATAGGAGTGCAGTAACACTGTCCCTGAATGTAAATCTTATGATATCCTTAACATCTGCAGATTTCAGATCCAAAAATCCTGGACGTGGTTGTAAACAGAGGGTGGGAGTTAGGAATATAAGCCCTATGTTATGGATGAAGTGTAAAAAATATTTGAACAATCAAGCTCTCCTTTCTTGTATGCCAGATTTCATTTTGGTCATTTTTTTTAAAAATTCTTAATTTTGAGAGAACCATGTGTTTATGATTTTTTTAATCAAAGTTGCTGGTGCAAGCAATTTTTTCTAGTTCTGTTACCAACATAGTGCGTTTGGACTGATTTCTTTCCGCAAGACATTTACTTTTTAAAAAAATATTCCTGACGTTTAAAATCATATGTTTATTATAATGTTTAAGATTTATTGTGATGTGTCAGGTTTATTTTGATGTGCCAGGAAATACAAGGAAATACAGTATAATGTGTGCCTTAGAATGCTTATTTCTAAGGGTGGAAGGTGGGAGGAAGGTGCAAATGCTGCCCTAGGCCATTGAGGAGGCTTTTGCACCTGCAACAAGTGGGGGCCTAGGTGGCCCCTAGCCCCTAGCCTTTTTCAGGGATTTGAAAATGTGAAACTGGCACCCTTGGTATCTGGTTGATACCCATGGTATTTTGAGTGTGTAGACTTTGTATTACTTTGTATTGCTTATAGCTTTGTTGCTAATATGACTTAGAAGTATTGCATGCTTGAATATTTAAACATTAATCACAGCATGTTTGGGAGAACTGCACCAGTATGCCTGAAACCGCATTTGAACAGTTGAATCTCTTGCCATTCAAATGGAATCTACTGAAATAATGTTTAATGTCACAATACTGTACCATGACCGAAACTGTCAAAATGATTTATTTCTCATAAAGCAAACCCTTATCGCACCCCTCAAAACAAAAATACCAACCTAACCCTGATAAGGCCCCCTAAGTGTCACTCATCCTAGAGGGATATGCACAAGCATCTGGACGCTTTTCTGTGACCTTCATTGTATGTGGAAGGAGTCTTTCTGTGCTCCTTTACCTGATGATTTGGTCTCCACTGCACCCTGTCACTCAGCGCCAGCTGCATCCTGTCATTCAGTGCCAGCTGCACGCCTTCTGTTCAGGGAAGCACTACACCTTTTTTTCCTTACAGTTAACGCTTTGTAAGCTTGTTGTGTATTTGGCAGTTTGTGTGCTTTGCATCTGCCTTCCTTTTCCCCGCCTGTCAGCCTGTAACTTGCATGCTTAGTTGTCTAAAATAGAAGACACTGCACCTGCTTGCGTCACTTGATGCAAGGACTCTGAGTGCGTCTTATCCTTTTGTTGGTTTTTTTTTGCAACGTTGGGCGAAAGAAGTTCAAGAAGATGGTGTGCTAGAGGACACTTTCCTGTTTCAAAGATAATAGTAGAACGAGTGGAGGGTGCCGCAGCTTGAGTTTTCATGGCTTCACAGCTTTCGGTTTGTGTTTGTTTGCAACTTGACGGAATGCTGGCCTTTCCTCCCCCACCTCTCCTTTCCTGCACATAGTGGAAGGTGGAGATCAATTGTCCTCACATCATTCTGGTTGCAACCCAGTGACCAGTGCAGGCAATGTGTCCAGATCTTTAGAGGCATTGTTTCTGGATCTTTAGAGACTGAAGAGTGTGGACCCACTTCTGCATGTGCCTCCAGATGCACTCACAGTTTCTGTACTTGCACACATGGCTCAGCTAGCACATCGTGCACAGCGCACTAGGACTCTGCAGCTGCCCTCAATGTTTTAAGCAAACTGCACATCGCAGTTCCCATGAATTAAGTATGTGATGCCCATGGGAGACAGTGAGTGGTGGTGTACTGCTGGTCCCAAGGAGCAGACCCAGTCAGGCCTCAGGAAGTGATCCTGGCCAATCTTTGGCCCACTGGGTAGCCATGGTCCACCTGTTTGTGTCCACTGTGAGAGTCTGGCAAGCAGTATTCTCACCACTTTGTGGATATTAGACCTTTCTCTTTGTGGTTCCACTGCCTTCTGGGAGGATAGCTCTTTCAGGATGTGCGTCAGTAGAGGTTGCCTTCAAACAGAGGTCAGATGGTTGTGCAAATCACCCTTGGATGGGTGGCATGCGTGCAGGAAAGGTGGGGGTAGACTTACCAGGGTTGGATGGGTAATTTTGTTTTGAAGGTTTGTGATAAGGGTTCACTTTATGAGAAATAAAGAACTTTTGCACTTTGGGTCATGGTGCAGTATTGTGAATTAAACACAAGTTTAGGCTGTTTTCACTGCAACAGCAAAGATTCTTTGCCATGAGGGACACAACCCACATATACAAAAGTTGAGGTTGAAGGTTGAGGAGTGTTAAAATGGATGTGTATTGTATGAACAGAATATTTTTGAAACATTAGTCAGTTGAGAGATACACAGATAAGTCTGTTTTCAGGATTGACAGCCCAGTCATGATTTTAATAAAGAAATAGTACAGGGTATAAATAACACTAGCATTTGGTGTTCTGAAAAGTCTGTTTTGGACAGAGCTGTTTGATGACTGTCAGTGCTGGCAGCAGCATAGGTTCAGTAAGTACCTAGTGATTGAGGAGCTGGTGGTCATCTTGTACAGGAATTTAAGAAACCTTGCTGGAATGGATTGGCAGCAGGGTGTTGTAGGACAAATAAAAGGCCCTTTCTCTACTGGACAGATAAATATGTCATATGATGTTAACAAAAACAGAACTGAGCCAAGCTAAGCCAACAATTTGGGGGGATTACCCCTTTGTCAGGACAACACAAACAGGGGACAAAGAAACAGACGAAGGCAAAGACAAAAAACAGGCACTTAGCTGGGTGAAGCGGAGAGAAGTAGATAGTTCGGCATGGGGTCCATTTATCTCCAAGCGCCAGTCACTTTTTCCTTTTTATATGATAGCTTAAATTTGAATACTTTGGGAATGTGGAAATTTACTGCTGTAGCAAAAGCAAACACTAGTGTTTCTAGTTGTGATTGTTGGTCCACTGCTGTGCTTGGCAGGACAAGATTATTAACTGGTACATTGGTCCTTACTCAACTGTACATTCTGTTTCTTAACAGGCTCAACAGGTAATCTTGTAGGCCAGAGGTCAAGAACACCAAGGTCATCTGTCTCATCATCCGGTCGCCGGACGCCCACTGCAAACATGGGTCGCCGCACAACTACCACTACACCACGGTCTATTACCCCTACTGTGGCATTTGGATCTACAGTGCGTTCACGGCCTACAACCCCAAACTCATTTTCTCCTGCAGCTTCATCTAATTTGCCTATGACCCCTAAACGCCCAAGTTCTGCAACTCCTACTCGCCAACTGGACATGGACCGTACAGCGCGGCACCGTAGATTGCCTGCTGCACCAACAACACAGCGTACACCTGCCACCCAGCACCTGAAGTGAGATCTGAAGATAGGTACCCACAAGGGTGTATGACATGGGAAGGGCTTCCTGTCAGGCTTTTGCATGAAGCTAACATGACTATGGTACACTAAAATGCTGCAGTGTAAGCAACCCATACTTGCAGCTTTGTCCAGAGCTCCCTGTTCACCAGTTGTGATTTTGATTTCAATACATGGGAGTGTTTATGGAGTGTTTACAGCTTTATATCAGCCTGAAGATGGCCATCAGGGATGCAGATAGAAGAAAGTGACTTAAAAATGTGTATTTTAGCCATATTTTTCTACCATGGAGGTGATTCGACTTTTTAAAAAATATGAAAATCTTTGAATTTATCTCTGAAACCAAGAATCATAGATTATCATATGCTTATCACCAGTTGACAATACATTGTTACTGAACTGCAGGAAGTGAACAGATGAACTGCTAGAGAGAAAATACACCATACAGTCCAGCTAACAAAAGTTCTGATTGGACAAGAAATTGGATTACATGGTTCCATTTAGAGTTCTCAGCCACCATGCTCCTATTTGGTCTGTTGCAAATGGCAACATGCAATAATTAGAAGAATGTTGGGTGTACAAGGAGAAAAGTTAAATTGGGAGCATACAGATGTCTTTTGTTGTCATTGTAATTCATGGGAACAGATAAACTGAAGCTTTAGTTACCAAGACTTGTTGATATTCCAGAAAGATATTTTGCTGACTGTGCTGATTCTCATTAAGAACTGCATATGTTCTGAGTTGCTACATCAACTCAAGCCTGTGTCGGCACATTGTGTGGATATGAGGCTGTGGTAAGAGCTGAACAAGCATTTAATTTTACTGTCCTACCATCCGTTCTGTTTCTTCTGTCTCACTGATAGGGCTAATATTTTATTATTGCTGGCATGATTTTTCACATGTCAAGTTTTTTCTGTAACCACTACACTTTTTCACAATGAATTTTTGGGTGCTACAGTGTAGCACCATTTTGCTATGTATATGTGTGAAGGGTCATGGTTTTTCTGTAGCTGCTACACCATAGCACCCAATAACCCACAGTGAAAAAATATAAGTTATTGGGAAAATCAAGATATTTGACGTGGATGTGATTTAAAGTTGTTTTGACTGAGAGCATATGACTAGGTTTAATGACAGAGGGCAGCTGACTGTATGTGGTGAGGCAAAACTGTGTGTGATTACAGATAAGCAAATTATGCAGCGGCACTGGGGGGTCTTTGTGATTATATTAGAGCTGACACTGGACAAGCCGAGTAGATGTGGTGGAAAAGTGCAACTGACTGTATGTGCTGACAAGGCGAACCATGGCAACTATGATGATGGAGGATTATGGACAGCATGTAGTAATGGGGCATGTTGAGTAGATGTGAGGACTGGCCGCTTGTGGTAACAAGCTGACTGTGGGGTGATAAGCTGACTACGGGATGACAAGATGACTATGGGGTGACAAGCTGACTATACATGAGGCAAGGGGCAAAATGAGCAGTTGTGGGGACATGGAAGACTGTATACTGTGACACAGTAAGTTGATTAGGTGTGGCATATGAGTTGCATGTGGTAAACATGCAGTGGTATCCCAGAATACTTGACTGTGTCAGAAAATGTTCTGACAAGTGTGTCATGGGCTGAACTCAATGCCTGTGCAGATCCCAGTAAGACAGTACATATAGACAATTTTGAAAACAAAAACTACGAATAACAGCAGTTTAGTTCACACATCATTTAAATCAGCAATTTTGAAAAATAAGTATGTTCTTACATGAATGATTCCATAAGTTTTAGTTTGATATGGTCCGTAAGAGTATAAACAAAGCATTGTGAACAACAAAGTGCATCCAGTATCTTTTATAACAATTGGAATAAATCAGTAATCAGATTTTAACTTGAAATAGCTTAAGTAGGCTCTTGTTCCATATTTGTCCTTTGCATCCACTAGTTCTATCTAGCATTTGCTGTATTCAGATTGACTAAAGACACATGAATTTTCACACGTTTTTCATTGTCAAATTTTGATTTCTGAGATGGTACGCTCACATTTTCAGCAAAAATATCACTTAAGCCAATGGTCAGTCAAAGGTGGTGGTTCACATTTGTTACAAAAAAACCTCCCCTACATTAAAGGGAAATCACTGTAAACTCTCAGCTATTTGAAATCATTACTTATAAGGCTATAGTTTGCTGTAGGTTTTTAATGCTTGGTTCTTGTACTTGCACTGTGCCTGGTTACAATAAGCACATAAATTGCAACCAAATTGGCAATAAGATTTGTGTTAATTTTAAAATTCCAGTTAAGAACTGTACTGGTTTCTTTCACACCCACCTTCCAACCCACCCTGAGCTTTAAGTTCTTTGCAGGTCCCTTCAGTGTTTTGACAGTGGATTGAGTTGAAGGAAGTTTTAAAAGAGTGAGGGCAGTTCTGTTGTAATGATTCAGGAGACAGGTACCATGAGGCTTATCTCATACATATCAGACAGGTTCATCCATTGTTGCCATCAGTAAGAAATCTCTTTATCCACAGTCTGTTATCACCTGTCTCAGATACTATTCAGTGTGAGAAAATTCTGTTGCATTTCAACCTATGGGACAGGTGGTGCAATCAGCTGATCATTGTTGCATCATATTAATTGTTTTTGAGAGGAAAGTGCACATAGTACCATTTTACAAAGTGTTTCCAGCCCAAACATTCCAAGTCATGTCTTCATATCCTGTTCAAGGATTACCCAAAGCACCTGTGTTAATACTTTTTGGAATACATAATTGTGTCCAGATGCTCATAAGGTGTGTTGTGTGTTAAAGAGCATATCAAACTTGATAATGTTGGGTTTCACTCAGTTTGTTTCTGGTGCTACATTTTAGAACTCCATTCTCCAGTCACATCGTGGTGTGTCACGGATGTACGTATTTAACTAAGGCGTATGTAATGAGCTGTTTCTTCCTGAACAACTTTTGGCGTTCTAGTGCCCCACTATCCCCCATCCCCTGCTTCTCTCTTTCTTTTTCCGTATTTCACATCACTGTATACATATATTCTGTTCAGTTGTCGATTTCTCTAAAATTCTGCATTATTTCCCAGCTTGCTTGAAGCTTCAGTGGTGAGGGATAGGTGTGTTCTAAATGAATTGCCTTGCTGTTACCAAAATGTACTCAAACAGAAGGCATCACAGCCTAGATCTCTATGTGGACAGTCGCTGCTTCGTCAAATGTAAATGGTAGCCTGCCTATGTTGAGGGAGCCGCATTATAACCTAAGGGTTGTGAAACTTTTTGCACACCTTCATTCTAACAGTTATTGTTGCATGTTACATCATATAACTTACTATATGAAACAGAATAACATATCATGGTAAAGAGAGGATTAAGGTTTTATACCTTTATAAAGATATTTTTAAAATCTGCTGTCAAGGAAGAGATCTTTCTATATATCAAGAAAGCATGTTCCAGTTAAATGTCAGCAATTATTTTATTATAAAGCATTTTAAACTGTAATCAAAATTGTTCAAATTGCACAGGTCTTAAGATGAATTCCCCTTTCAGCTGTTTTCGTTTCTGTGGTGATGGCATTGTAGAATCAGTGGATATGCATGTGCATGCATGAATATGCACATGCTCGTGTGTGTATGTGTATATTTGTGTGCGTATGTGAGAGAGAGAGAGGTGAGGGAGAGGGAATGGTTGTGAATATAGGAAGGTATATTCTTGTCCAGTGCCTGTGTGCACATAATTTGTGTAGTTCTGAGTTGGGTTGATAGGATGTTTTTATAAGTAGTTCATTCACTTACTACAGTCATGTCACAGACATATTGTATTGCTATACTTGTTGCCATAGATGTGTACTATCTTTCACAAGTGTAACCCTCATCTGCCATGTGTATAAGACTCCAGATATTATGCCATAGTTGGTAACAGTTTATGCTATCTTTGACATCGCCCTACTGATAATCATGCAATTTAAAGAAACAAAATCACTTGGTACACAAGTATTTGAGATATTTTTTTGAATTCTGTCATTGTTTTCTTGAAGTGAGAGTGAATGTGCTGAGAGATGAACAGATGACAGAGGAAACCTATAGGAAAAGAGGATTTAAAGTTTGGGTTGTGTCTAATCCTGATGAAGGGACCACTGTAGGGGGGTGAATATACACCTAATAAATTTCATGAAATGTTTACAAATAAAAACTTATCGACTAGGGGTGGCAGTGCATGCTGGAAGGCTTTTATGGTCTTTAATCAGTTCAGTACTTATCTTCATACCAGTGTATATCACAAGGAACATAATCAGGTAAATAATATTATAATAATTTTTAAATTAAACTATATTCAATGCTCCAAAAGAGTGATTACAACTACAACAAAACCTGTCTGTAGTGTCTCTTGAAACCGGTGGACACCTCGCTCATACAGACACTTGAGGCCAGCACCAATACATTTTTAACACGTACACACACACCCTTTAAATGGGCGGCCACACTGTCTAATGCGAACACCTGACAGCGATGTTCGGACCTGATTGCGTGCTCTACCCGTCCATAGCGGACACAGTCCTTCCACGCGCCTCCACAGGTCTAACCACAGATCGAGCTATCGAGGTTCCGCTTGCAAGACATGGTCTACTGCACAGCTATTTATTTGCTTGGTCACGTCATGAGCACGCCGAAGGAGAGTTTTCTGACGAGGGTGATGGTGATGAAAGTGGTGATAATGATGATCCCATCACCACCCCGTGTCATATCAACAAAGGAAGCACTGGGACATGCCGAGTCCCTGATTGCTCTAGCAGCACACTCAGGACGTATACTTCCTCATGGCAGCCATGCCCGTGAAGACTGTGTTAGAAGATATGCACATTTCAAAGTTAGGCAAGGGGCACCAATCCCACATTTCTGACTTTTTCATTGCAGGCAAAACCACACAAGCTGATCTCAGATGGTATTTATTGTTATTCCTGATAGAATAAAGTTGACTTCCATCTTGTTGTCTATGTTTTGCTTCATGTTTTTTTTACACGTACCTACTGTAACATAGTGTTGTATGATCACTTGAAGACGCATGGTCCTGCAGATCCTCCCTCAGATGAGCGGCAACCTGTCTCAGAGGGACACCTAGGTGGTCCCAGTGGTGTCCGCTATAGACAGGTTTTGCTGTATATGAGAGGCTCTCCCCTACAGCAATTTTAGACTGAGCGTTAACGCGTTTGTGAGCATTAGCAGGATGGCACAAGGTGCCGTGCGAAGAGTTCCTATACCAACACGCCCGACTTAGAGACAAAATTTCAAACTTTTCGCTTAAACTGTAGTGATTTAGAGGAATGCGACATCATAGAGGTTGATCGCAGGTGAAGCTGGCCCTAAAATAACCTTGATATTAGAATGAGCAGCTATTTTTAAGCTGATCTTGATTTTGATTCTGTGCTACCAAAATTTCTTAATGTAAGTTGGTCGGTTTTTTTATTACTGCCCGCTGAGTGCTCCCTGCTTGTCTTTCGAACCAGTTCACGCGTTTGGGTCCATTTTGTTGTGAAGCTCAACTTCGTAGCTCGTGTATTTAACAAATAAACAATTAGTAGTTAACACTCTATGTATGTGAATCACGTAGGTATATATAGTCACGTAGGTATAGATAGTCACGTAGGTATATATATAGTTTGTCTTCCGTGCTTTTACACCTGCGCGTGTGGGATGTACTGTGCACTAGAGTGCGCGCGAGCGTTTGTTTCTGCATGTGTATTCGTTGCTCAAATATAAACCCTAGATTAAAATTTGATCATTGAGCTCAAGTTTGATCGTGCCGAAATTTTCTGTCAGTGTAACGCTTTTTTCTAGGAAAAACAAAACCAAGTAGCCGTACGTGCGTCTTATGATGTTTCAATATTATGTATTTCCGTCAAACCGATAACCGTGCAGTTACTCGCTGCGTATGCATGAGGGACTTATACGCGCTCGTGCGCAATCTGTATGTGGGACCTGATTTCTTGCGACACTGGTACCCACCAAAATACTGACTATAAAATACGAGCATTCTTACATTTGACAACAGGCATGGTGCACACTGGATTCAGTCCCTCCTCTACTCAAAATACACTAGTGCTAAGATTACAAATCTGTAATCTTCTGCCAGATTTGTAATAAATTGAAAGATCCATGTACTCCAACACTGGTTTCAACTGTACGTGCTGTAAAATCTTTGATTATACGTCCAATCCCTTTAACATAAGTTTTGGTTTTTGATATTTTCTTAATTCTATGGATTTATAGTACGTGTCCTTTATACCCTAGTTCAAGACATTATAAATGTTATTTTTAACCTATATCCATATCAGCGTAAATCTTTGTCGTAAGGTGCAAAGTGTTTTCCATTCAATGGAGAACTGGGGGTCCTTTCTCTTGTCTCATGCGCCTGGTTTTTATAGAGAGCTTCGGCCATTAAGTCTGACAATCTTAGGAGTAAACTAGACTGGTCAACAGATTGACACACACAAAATCATGAAAATGCACCTGTGAGGGGTGAGGGGAGAGGGTACATGTGCACTTTAGCGCCTTATACTATAGGAGATTACATGATGGCTGTCGCAAGACCTGTCTGGACAAGTCAATCTTCCTGGTCTGTACAAATAAAGGCGGAGCGGCGACAAGCAGAAAAATCCAGAACTGCATTTAGGCGTTCACGGTTGGGATTGGGGAAGCGACAGGAAAGTGCACGTGAAGAGGTGTGACAGCCCACGGTGTGAGCATAAAAACCAGACGAGAATAGGTCTCGGTGTCACCCGAACTTCTGACAGGTCTGGCAGGCGCTAGGCCAGCGGTAAGCGAAAGCAGACAACTGAACTATAGAAATTTATACCTCTGTGACTGAATTAACAGCCGCATACGTGAACGGAGGTGATTGTGCACCCATCACTTTCTCGTGATTCCCCCCGTAAGTAAACGTGCACCCTATACTTTCTTACGATTCGCACCGTCAGTAAGTAGATGTGTACTCGATAATTA